>PVIR01013503.1:8575-42263 GCA_004026965.1 Petromus typicus
TGTGTGCTGCACAGGCAGGTAAATGGCAGTGGCACTCCGTTGAAAAAAGATGAATCAACATGCCACATGTCACACGGAGTACACAGTGAACCACCAGCTGATGGAGGCAGGCTTCCTGCCAAAGAGGGCAAAAAGAGCTGATGACATTTTTGTTTCTTTGCAATACTGAGGACTGACTCCACAGCCTTCACACTGAGCTACATCTGCAGCCCTTTGTATTTTATTTTATTTCATTCTTTTTGAAACAAGATCTAAGTTGCCAAACTGTTCAGGCTGGCATTGGACTATTGATCTTTCTACCTCAGCCCCCCAAAATGCTGGCATTACAAGCATGTACCCCCACCCCCAGTCTGATGAACCATTTCATACAGGACTGGTTATTTTTGTCAGACTCAATGGAAAAAGTGCCTGGATGTTTCTGGAACGTTCTATTAAGCTTCAGCCATTCCAGGGATGGATTTGTCCCACCTGTTCTTAGCCATTCTTTTTTGTTGATTCTTCCTCTATTCTAGGAGAAAAATCATATTTTGTTGTTGTTATAAAGATTAACATAAAAAGAAAGGTGAACAAGATGTGAGAATCCACAGAGCTCTGGTGCAGGTACTAACTTGAGTGGATCAGATACATCTTGGATGTAGCCAGGCATCAGAGGAAATATGAATACTTTTGTGGTTTATATCTAAAGCTCCCCCAAAAAAACCCTCATAAAATCACAGGCAGGAGGGAACCTTTGGATACATTCGAGTTACAGTGACACCATAGCGCCTTGAGGAAGAGGCCGGTCACTGTGGGCTGGATCCGGAAGATTATGTCTCCCTTCCTGCACCTTCCTACATTCTACATCCTGCCACCATGTCACGTGCTGCCTTCCTCTCTCCTGCCATGTGCTGTGCTGTCCTGCCAGTGGCCTGGATGGAAACTCTTAAACACTCTGAGCCAAAATAAACCCCTCCTCCTTTCTTGGGTATTTTGTCTTAGCAACGAGGGAAGTAACAAGACAACAGTCTTCCTTCAGAGGGTTAGTACTCCAGTGTGAGTCCCAGAATTGTTGATAAAGCCCAGAAAGGCTAAAATGGAGATGGGTTTGTGCTGCATTTTAGGAAAGGTAGACTCATTTGAAATCTGTACCCAGCATCTGACCAGAACAGAGAACAGCACATTCTACAGAAAGTCTACTCATACAAAGCTGTTGATTGTATAATGGCCATGAACTTGTCCTGGATTATACATTTTTATGGCTCTGTATATCTAAAGAAAATAAACTTGGTGTCTAGTACAGTTATCTGCACTCCTGTGTTTATTGCAGTATTATTCACAATAACCAAAACATAGAAGCAACCTCACTGGATATTGATGAATGAATGGACAAAGAAACAGTGGCTATCGACTTATACAATGGAGTAGTATTCAGTTTAAAAAGAGGGAAATTATGCCATTCATGATAACACAAGGGAACATAGTGGTCACTGTGCTAAATGTTACCAATCAGATGCCGAAAGACAAACACTGTAGGATACTGTCTATGAGGGGTGAAATAATATAAAGTGATTATTTAAAATTTTTAAATGTATCACAGTAAAAGACAAATTGCCATTAATTCTCCTCAGAATACTACCCCCTCCTTTGGACACATTTTTCTCATCATTTTGGACACTTTCTGATGCAGTTCTGGAAGTGCCATTTATGAGTATCTTTGTGAAGTGTGGTCAGACAACCAGCAAATGCTGCCACTGAGTACCTCGGAGCAGGGAGACAGGCTTGTAAACTGAAACGGTGCGTCCTCACCGACTGACTCATTGACCTAGTACCATGCAGCTTCTGGCTCCTTCCCCAGGTCAGAATGACCAGCAAAGTAAACATTTCAAATTACTTCAGGACACTGAGACTGCGAAAATGGTGCAACCAAACACAGATGCATAAAGAAGGGGGCACCAATATTGAAGGAAAATTCACAATAAAGGAAGCAAAAATGGCTCTTATTTAAAATTTTAATATATTCTATATATTTAAAGATCATAGGTAAATACATATATTTTAAGTATTCACACTACTTTCTCTAAGCCTCTGTTTCCTAGGCCATTTCAGTTATATTTTCAATTTCATTTTGTTGTTTTTATTGTTCTCTTAAAGTCTTACTATCTATATTTATCTAATCATGTATACTCAAACAATACACAGATTTAAGTTTTGCTTATGTAGCATATTCAAATGGCCTAAGATTCCAAAAGTACAGGTTAGTAAAATACTTCTAATCCACCCTTATTCAAAGCCACCCGGTTCCCATGTACATGTATTAAGACAACCACCTGCAGGGATGGAGGCTGAGGCAGAAAGATCACTGTGAGTCCAGGACTACAGAGCAAGACCCTGTCTGAGAAAACAAGACAACCATCTTTACCAGTTTCAAGTATATCCTTCCAGAGACCTTGGGTGCAAAACAATTATGCGATGGATTCCTTTATGTTTATCTATTTTTTCCAAATAGTAAGACACTGTACACACTGCTTTCCATTCTATTTTTCATGTGGCAATTGTGAAATATCTAATATTTGCAATTATTCACGTCTCCTTCCTGCTTGATGGAGTGTATTGAGAAATCCACGTTTGTTGCTTGTGAATGGTTAGGGTTAAGCGTCAATCTGACTGGCTCTAGAGCTGCCCAGAGGGTTAGGTTAGTAAAGCTCACTTCTGGGTGTATCTGACTGAGTCACAGACATGTGACTCTTGGGCTGGGTCCAACCCTTCCTCTCTGGCCTCCTTCTGTGCTCTTTCCTGACAGAACCCTCACGTGGGTGGCTTTTCTGCCACCACACTCTCCTGCCATGATGTTTCTGCTGTGGGAGGCCTATCTAAATTGAAAGCATTTATTTATTTGATTGGTTGGTTTGGGTTTGTAAAAGAGAGTCTTGCTGATGTGGCTGGCCTAAACGTGTGGAATCCTTCTGCCTCAGCCTCCCAAATCCTGGGATTACAGACATGGGTCACCATGCCCAAATCTTCCTTCTTTAAATTGAGTATGTGGATTATTTTGTCCCAGCAATTAAAAGTTAATTCCTTTATAACCACCTGAGATTTTGTTAATGCAAAAATATCTGACTCAGAGAGAAATACATTTTGAATCATAACTTACAAAGTCCCATTCTCAATAAATATGAGGTTGTTTATGCAAATTTCAGGCAGTTCTACAGTAAATAATCCTGTTGTATTATTTCACATCTGTGTTACATACATCGCTGTATATGTGCATGTGTGAAAGATAATCATTTTTAAAGCCCTGAAAATCATTTCTTTTGAAAGTTACTGGTCAACCTATTATTGATTTATTTACTTACAATTTTTTTTAAGGAAAAATTTTAAAGGTTTTAATCTTAAAAAGGTCTTTAGTGACTTTCATTTATTCATCCTAGTTATGTTAGTTAAAAGAGTCTGGGCTGTATATTTTCCCCCCAGCACTTTGGCATCCATTTTGAATTTTATTCTGAGCTTGCTGTCTCTTCCCGAAAGTGCACTGCTAATCCCTGTATCTTGTCTGGCTTCTTCGTCTCTGACGACTATTTTTTCAGTACTAGGGCTCAGACTTGGAACCTCATGAGTGCTAAACAGGCACTCAGTCACTGAACCACCTCCTCAACCCTTTTGGTTTGTTAGCTACTGAGTTTAGTTTTTGAGACAAAGTCTTGCCATGTAGACTAGGCTTGCCTGCCTCAAGTGTGCCACCTTCCTGGACTCTGGTCACTCTTATAAAACTTAAAAAAAAAATATTAACGGTGCATGGTGGCACACACCTGTAATTCCAGAACTTGTGAAGTTGAGGCAGGAGAATCCCCATCAGTTCAAAGTCAGCCTGTGCTACATAGTGAGTTTAAAACCAGCCTGACCCTATCTCAAAAAACTAAAAAGGAATAATACAAAGTGCACAGGGTCTTAGGTGTAGGGCTCATGACATTTACCTCTTCACATAGCCATGTTACCATGAAGATGTGATGAATTCTTACTATTTCGGAGGATACCCACCCTTAACTCCAGGCCAGGCAGAATCTTCCATTTACCTGTCAGACATAACGACTCTTCTCACAACTGACACTGCAGATTAGTTTTTGTTTTTGTTTTTGAGACTGGGTCTTGCTTTTGTAGTTCAGGCTGGCCCCGAGCTCAGCCTCAAACTCACATCACAGCAATCCTCCTGCCTCTGCCTTCTGAGTGCTGGGATTACAGGCGTGAGCCACCACGCCCGGCACTGTGCTATGTGGTACCAATTGCTGCTGGGCGTGAGTCTCCACACCCAGTATAGTATGTAGTTACCCAGGATTGAACTCTGGCCCTTGAGTTTACAAGGCAGGTACCGGAACCACTGAGCTAAATCCCCAGCCCCATATTAGTTTTGCTTTTTCTTGAACTTCACATAAATGAAGTTGAGCTATTTGCTGAATATCTTTGCTTTTTGCTTTGATGTTTTGCAGTTTCCTCGGGCTGTGCAGAACACATTTAAATTTTGCTTTTTTTTTTTTTTTAATCTCTGTACTGATTCTCGATGATGCCTTAAGAGCTGCCTTCCAGCCTGGGCATCCTTCTTTAGCTTTTTTTAATCCACTGTTTAACCTTCCTTTTGCATTTTTAATTTTCTAGAAGCTGTTGGATCTCTTTAAAAGTCTTCCTTTCCTATTAGTGTCTCATTTTTGCATCTTTTTGAATCATCTTTTTATTATTAAACTGAAATATAATGAAAGATTTCTGAAGGCTATTTCTTCAGTTTATTGTACATAATGACCATCCCTTGTGATGGATTTTTTTCTAGTGTTTGTAAGTTTCTTTGTTGTTGTTTTCTTTCAATCTTCAGCTGAAATTGTTTTTTTTTTTTTTTTTTAAATCACTGGGAGTCTTTTGTGGCCTGCCCTGTAGAAATGCTATTACAAAGCAATTTTGTGTTTGCTTCTTAAGGATCCCAAACACTCCTGTGCTGTGGTGTTCCTGTTGCTTTAGTTTTTTTAATTTCTTGGGGGGTTTTTTGTGGTCTTTTAAAATTTTTTAAATACTGTGTTCCAATAATTATGGAGGGTGGGTATCCTACAATTACACAATATATACCTATAATTATTAATTACACAGTACACACCTACAATTACAGTATTAATTATAACAAGTATTAATTATAGATGTTGTTATGAATAGTGCACATTTAAATATCCCCAGGATGATAAAGCAATGTCTGTCTCTAGGGTAAAGGAAAGGCAAGCTTGCTAGAAAGTTTGGGGTTTCCTAAGCATGGTCCCCTCTGTGATTTTGCAGCTTTTGTTCCAGCTTTCTCATGGTGCACATAGGACTTGAGCCTAAGGGCAACCAAGGTGAACGTGTAGCCTCGACTGTCCCTCAGACTCAATAGCCTCACCCTTTGGCTGTACCCATGGAGAGAGGCAGACTGACTTATCAGCTTGCAAGTAAGATAAAATCTTAGATTGTGACAGTTCTTAAGAAGAAGAGAAGGAGGGGCTGGGGATTTAGCTCAATGGTTCCGGCGCCTGTCTTGCAAGCACAAGGGCCAGGGTTCGATCCCTGGTAACCACATACGATACTGGGCATGGAGACTCACGCCCAGCAGCAATCAGTACCACATGCCACAGTGCCGGGCGTGGTGGCTCACGCCTGTAATCCCAGCACTCGGGAGGCAGAGGCAGGAGGATTGCTGTGATGTGAGTTTGAGGCTGAGCTCGGGGCCAGCCTGAACTACAAAGCAAGACCCTGTCTCAAAAAATCAAAAAGAAAAACAGGAATATTCCATTACCTAACAGCATGAGTTCTTATGAAATATAAGAAGTGAAATTTTATAGCTGGATGGACAAATAATAAAAAAGAATAAATGGGCACATGTATATAGAAGAAAAGGTTATCTCAGATCATTAGGCAAGAGAAACTCTTCAATAAAAAATTAGGTGCACACCTAGAATTTAGCTCAGTGGTTCCAGCGTCTTCCTGGCACATACAAGGTCTCAAGTTCTATTCCCAGTAACCACATACCACAGTGCCAGATGTGGTGGCTCATGCCTGTAATCTCAGCACTCAGGAGGCAGAGATAGGAGGATTGCTGAGAGTTTGAGGCTCACCTTGGCTACATAGTAAGCTCTGGGCCAGCCTGAACTATAAAGCGAGACACTGTTTTTAAAAAACTGAGAGACAGAGAGAGAGAGAATGGAGGGCTTAACTTCTTGTGACCCAGGAACAGTTAGAAACTTAGTGCAGTTTTGTAGAGTTCTGTAACTGTCCTTTTGAGTTTTCAAAGATTTTCCAATGGCTCTGTGCATAAGAATCCAAAGGGCAAGAGAACATGAATAGTAAACATATTTTTACAGTTCCTTCTACTAGTTCTTATCACAATTTAGATTTTCTCTATTATGAATTGTTCTGGTTTTTTGTTCAGATCTCTCCCCAAAGCCTGATGTAGTCATAAAGCTTTTTCAGAGGTGTCTGAATCTAGCACACTGATTGGTTTGACACTAAGCCAAACCCAGCAGCCTAGATCCAGTGTAAGGGAGAGAAAGAGGCTCGTCTTCTGCCTTGCTTGCTTTTGTTGTCCTCTGCCTTAAATGGTTGCCCCTCTGCCATGTCCCTTGCAACCAGCTGATTAGGGACTGAAACCTCTACAAATACTGAGCTAATGAACCTCTCTTCCTTTAACCTTAGGTGTCAGATATTTTGTCTCAGCAAAGAGAGGAAAAAGTAACTATCACATGAATGTAGGCTAAAAAACCTGTGACACTATAATCAGACCCTGTAATGTTATCACTGACAGAAATGATAGATTTTCCTGTCATATTTCAGTTATCACAGAATCTCAAAATACACATCTTCATCAGTCTCTCAAAATGACAGCAGTTACCAGGCTTGTGGCCACATCTTATTTTATGGGTTAATAATAAAGCACATTGTGCTTCTGAGGATACATTAGTTCTTGAATTTCTATATAATTGGTTAATTTTATAACCATGAGTATTTTATTTTAGACATTAAGAACACTTTCCAAAAAAGGCTCCATAAGCTCTTGACCTGGGGAAGGGCTCTGTGACCTGAAGTCTTCAGAGGACAGTGCTGGAGCTGGGTCAGCAAGTTATGGACAGAATCCACCTGCTTGGCTTTGTAGGACCTGCGAACTCAGAACAGATTTTATCTTTATAATTGGCTGCGGGGGGGAAGGAAAATATTTCATGTCATGCAACAATTTACAAAATTCAGTTCAAACGTCAGCGTCCTTGTGGCTTGTTTCCACAGTGTTCAGGGCCACTTCTGTTCTATGACTGAGTGCAAAGCTGGGACAGAGGCTGAAAGCCTGTGAAGCTGAAAATATTTACCAATTGAGCCTTTAGTAAAATCCAAACTAGAAAACTATGAAATACTAAAGACAAGGGAGATGTCTCTTCTTTGCTTACATTATTTCAATGCACTGCAGACCTGTGGAAAGATTAGCTCATCAACCAGTCTTTAATGATAAAGGAGTCTACTAATCCCTTTGCAGTCTGTACCTGCTAGTTTGGGAATCGTAGTAGATTCTGTATCTACCTTCATTTTTCCTTCTAAGCTTCCCAGTCAAGGCTTGGACATTCCTCAGAAGAAAGGGCAACTTCATCCTACAGTTTATATTTAGCAGCGAGAAAGTGAGAGGGTGGCTGAGTGTCTCTAGCTCTGCTTGAATGCGAGAGGAAATTACTTGGTAATGAAGCAAGCACCACTCTAATGGTGTTGCATGATATGAGTTATTATGCAATAGGAAAAGTGGCCCAAAAGGGAGGCCTGCAGGGTAGCTCTTCCAGATTTGCTGATCAAGGGAAGCCAGCGCTGTGGATGGGCCACTGAGGTTAAAGGGCGAGAGGAGTCAGGTGAACAGTGCAGCCCTCCTGGCAGCAGGGAGCAAAGAAGACTCTTCGGAAAGCCGAGAAAATAATTGGGCCCTCTTTTTACCCTATTAACGAAACCAAATAACTTGGGAAAATAACACTCTTGAAAACAGTAATTAAAGAGGCAGTAATGTGGCTTAGGGGAAAAGAATTAGGCTTGTAGGCAGAACACTGTTAAAATTCTAGCTTCTCCCATGCGAGCTTGCTGCTGGGTGATAACTGAATTCTCTCACCCAATAGAATAAAGGAAAGGGAGGGCTGAAAGGAGTGAATGAGATGAGGCGTATAAATTACAAAGTGCAGCCGGTATGTACTGTGCAGATAACGTGTAGAGTGATTATGAAGCGCAGCGTGTAGTGCAGTACAGCTGGAGGTCACGGCGAGCAGGATGCTATGTCCCCTTCCTCATGTGAGTCCATCTTTTCATTCATTCACTCACTCACACCTGCCACATCTCAGAAATGACTGACGATGGTGTACGTATATTCAAGGCAACAACAGAAAAATTAAAATAAATGAATGAGAGAATCAAAGTAAAGAAAAATGTAGCAAGTGAGGCAGAATAAAACTAGGAGTAAAGTAGTAACCAGTGCTTCCAGATTTTGGATTTTCTGAACCAACAGGATTTCTCCAAACACTAGTGTTCTGGTTTACATCTGGATGTCCCCCGAAGCATCCGGGACTCAGGAATGACAGAGCTCTTGGGAGGTGATTGGGCCATGGGGTGCTGAACTCCTTGGTGGATTGGTACACAGATGGGTTTAGAGCTAAACATGCTGTTGGGAGGCAGGTCGTGGGGTGTGGACCCAAAGTCTGTCTCCCTCACTCTGGTGCGTCCTCTTGCTCTCTGCTCCTGCCCCTATGATGTGAGGGGCTCTCTGCTGCCGTGACCCTTTGCTGCACCGCTTCCTCCTTGCCGTTGACTGACCTCAGACTGAAATATGAACCAAAATACACTTCTCCTCCTTTCTGTTTTGAGCCTCAGGTATTTTGTCTTAGTGACTAGAAAACGGCAGACCACAAAGAACTGACCCGGAACTGCTATCATGTTCTTTTGCCAAGTAAAAACATTATGACACCAAAATAAAATAAGAAAAAAGACCTTACTATTGACATCATAATTTCAAGAAGGAAGTATTTTCTTTGTTAAAATCTATAAAATAGGAAGCTATTTATAATTTATATTTATAATTTATATTATATTATATTAAAAGCTATTTATAATTTATAATTATAATATAATGATTTATAATTTATTTAAATTATTATTTAAATTATTATAAATTTATACTTTATAATTATAATATAATATAATTTATAATATCATCAGCTCAGATACAAGGTTGTCCTGTTCTGTGTTGTGAAATATGTTATTTATAGTTTCTTTGGGATGTATGGAAATTGACACAAGCTGCCCATGCCTTCGAAAGGGCATTTGTGAGTCACTGAGTGATCACAAATGATGTGGAATCTTGCCAACCCGTGGATCCCAAGCCTGATGCTTGAACTCACTGGTAAGTGTGGAGACACAACTTCTTCAAAGAAAGAGTTTTTCTTGACAGAACCCTTAGAGAAATTTTTCCTGGAATTTCCTTAAAAGGATACTGTACAAGGTATTAAACCCTGTATTAAATTACATCATTAAACAATATCCTCAGATCAAATGGAATTTTTATGAAATGTACTCTCTCAATATAGACCAATGGAATGAAGTCAACTTACAATTTATAAAAGAAAATTTCTGAACACAGTCCAGGTAAACTGCTCTGCACTTGAGTTGACCTGATAAGGAACTATGACAGAATTCTCTGCTTTTAAGGAGGGATAGAATAGATGACACGTAAGATATATAAGTCTATGGTATGGTATGGTATAGTATAGTATAGTATAGTATAGTAGAGCAAGTGCTATGGAGAAATAAAAATTAGGCCAAGGTAAGAAGCAGGCATGTGTGTGTGTTTGTGTGTGTAGGTATAGGAGTGGGTCCACTTTCTAAAAGTAGGTCAGGATGTGTTCATGGAGGTGATAATTAAAGTACTGCACACTGTGAATATCTGAGAGAAGGGCAAACTAAGCACAGGGAATAGTGAGTACAAAGGCCCTGGGGCCGGAGTGTGCCTGGAGCTCTAAGTGACAGCAGGCTAGCTTGGTAGGAGCAAAGAGAATCAAGGGTGAATATACACAATGGCATACAGGAGCCTCAGGGCAGGGATGAAGATCCTATAGAGCCTGTGTTAGCTTTCCTATGCTGGAATCAAATATCTAACATCCATAGCTTAAAGGAAGAAGTACTTCATTTGGCTCACAGTTTTTGGAGATTTAGTCCATGGTCAGCTTGCTCACAGCTGAATCATCAGGGTAGAAGTAGTGAGAGAACAAAGCTATTCCCTTCTTGTAGCTAGGAAACAAAGCCAATAAAAAGATATGAGCTATAAACCCAAGGTCACGCCTGCAGGACCCACCCAGACGCACCCAGCAGGGTGCTTTCCTAATCCCCTGGGCAGCTCCCAAGCCGGTCCAGTTTAACTATCACAGGACTTTGACTTTTACTATCACAGGACTTTGACTTTTACTCTGGGAAACCTGAGAAGCCACGGAGGGTTCTAATTTGAGCAAAGACATAGTCTGACTGGTATTTTAACACATCTCCTTGTTCCACATAGAAGACAGACTGTGAGGTGGTGAGGCCTAAGCAGGGAGACCAGTTAGCTGGCTACTGCATCTAGGAGAGATGACACATGATGCGCCAGCAGAGGCCTAATGGCACTAGTATAGTGAAGTGGGCGTAGAATACTGAACTCAGCTTACCCCAATCTGGGTAAAAATCACTGACATCCACATCTAGGTCTGACAGTGTATAAAAGTTCACATGGACCTTAGAGAACTTAGAAATCAGAGTAAAAAGTGATGCATTTTCTAGCATTTGCTCTGTTTTGTGTTTGATGCCCAGACCTGCAAAATCAACTTGGGTAGGACTGGGAAGTAGCAGCCCCAAGTGCAGGCTGGAAACCACCGGAGAGCCACGTGCAGCCGCTGTTTGTGTAGAGTGATGACAAACAGGAGAGGCTGCTGAGATGGGAAGTGGAACCATGCCCAGAGTTTTATCTGCTTTGTCCATAAAAGGAGATCAGATGCTTCACAGAAGCCTGCTCTGGGCCGGGGTGCAGTGCACCCATTCTCCCAGGGCACAGTTCATGCTGTCTCATCCTGGGTGAGCACCAGCAGTTCACGCAACAAAACTTTCGCTTGTTTAAATTGTGGAAATCCAAAAATTTACATTAGCTATTCACCTATTTTATTTTTTCACATTATCCTATTTTTATCATTCTTGTACCTTTCAAAAAGCAATTACAGGGTCAGGGATGTAGCTCAGCATACCATCTGTCTGGCAAGTGCAAAGCCCTAAGTTTGATTCCTGCACAACAACAACAACAACAACAACAAGCAAAACAAATAAATGTACAAAAAGCAATTTCAAAGACTGAGAATAACAGGCATGTCAGTGAGACGTAGTCTCTGATCATGACTTCTGTCCATTTTGTTGGCACGAAGGGTTTTGTTTCATTTTGTCTGTGCAGTGCTGGGATCAAACCCAGGGCTGCTCTGTCACAGAGCTACACCACAGTTTGCTCTTTGTAAATGTTTTCCTTTGAGGTAGTATCTCGCTAAGTTGTCCAGGCTCATCCCAGACTTGCAATGCTCCTGCTTCAGGCCCCGAGTAACTGGAATTTTAAGCATAAGCCACCGTGCTCAGCTGACAAGACTTCTTACAGATGGTTAAGATGCTTGGACACAACATTCTTCTTGGAGGTGCACAAATAGGCCTGGGACTTGAAGGGCTGAAAAATTAGGCAGCATTGGTGCTGTGAGGCTGCTGCTTCCCCTGCTCAAGACAACACTGCTTCTCAGTCTTGTGCTCATTTCCACTGAGCGTGGACTTCCCTCACGAATCTTTTCCAGCTCAGGCTCCAGAAAGTCACCACCAAACATACAAAAAAGCAAGTGCACTGAATTAACCACTTCATTACTGTAGGGTTCCACCAAGTGTCAACTGCACCATTATTCTCATTGATACTGATTTTAGAAATGCGCTCACTGATTAAGAATTCTTGCTGGCGCCGAGGATTTAGCTCAGTGGTTCTGGCGCCAGTCTTGCAAGCTCAAGGACCGGGATTCAATCCCCGGAGACCACATATAATACTGGGCATGGAGACTCACGCCCACCAGCAATCAGTACCACATACCACAGTGTCAGGTGTGGTGGCTCACACCTGTAATCTCAGCATTTGGCAGGTAGAGGCAGAAGGATTTCTGTGAGTTCGAGGCTGAGCTCAGGACCAGCCTGAACTACAAAGCGAGACCCTGTCTCCTGTCTCCAAAAAAAAAGAAAGAACTCTTTCTGGGCATGACAGTATGTGCTTGTAATTTCAACTACTTGAGAGATAGAAGCAGGAGAACTGCAAGTTCAAGGTCAACCTTGGCAACTTGGTGAGACTCTGTCTCAAGATAAAATAAAAACACCTCTTATTTTACAATGAATACTTTAAAATTAAATAAAAATGTATTGGGGTAGTAATTTGAATTTAGGTTGCTCCTTCAAATGAACATTTAATGAGTAATTTCATTAAAATCTCTTATGTACATGAACCAAACACTTAATTCTAGATTAATAAAGAATTCCTCTAACACTTTAAATATAAAATGGCCTCTTTTCTTTCAGCCTCTGTGTTTCCCTCCGGACTTAATGACATCAATTGTTCACAATTTTCTAGAGCTCTGTGGCAATCTTAAAGCCGATATTAAAGTTGCTGGCCTTGGTCAATATATAAATAATTATGCTGCAGATGACTAAATCAGAGGTACAGGAGGTGAGAGGTGCTCTCGAAGGACCACACAGCCTCGTGACTGGCATCCTGCTCATCCTGGGCAGGAGGCTAGGGAAGGCAGTCACAGCGCGATTGGCTCTTTTCTCTACTTAGTTGGACTTAAAGATCCACCATCCCCGAATGCATTCCTGGGCAGACAAAGAGCTCTTTGTAGCTGTCACTCAGACACCCTTTCCTAGCAGGTATAAGAGCTCTTCTGGGAGACATGTGTCCCCACACTACAGGGCAGGAGTCACTTCCTTCCCGGGTTAATAGTACAAGCAGCTGAGGTCAGTGACTGTCTCGGATTCCGTGCTCCACACTGGGACAGCAAGGGCCTCTCCTCCCTGGCAGACACTTTTCCTGCCACCGCCATCCATTTCAAGGTCTCGTCACTGTGTCTGAGGAAAAAGTGCTAGGAAGAGTGGCTAGAAAGCTAAGGACAAGGAAGCAGGCTGTCTCCTACTTTCTAGCATGAGGCTGCACAGCAAAAAACGTTCTGAAGTCTTTATTGTATGTTATGGAAACTGTTTCCAAGGGCCTGAAAGTACCGCAGAACCCCGTGCTGTCATTTCTTGTGTACTTGTGATCCACAGGGCCTGGTCCGGTGGTGATGAGACTGTGCTTCTCACATGCTGTGGCCTTCTCTAATCTACGTGAGGATTGTAGAGACCCATCATTTCTCATCGAGCCATAACTCTCTGAATTGGAACTTGCTAGATGTCATGAGTGGGATGCAGTCATAATTAGAAAGTCATTGGTTGGGGTAGGGAGGTCCTACTTGAAAAGCAAAGATGACAGCTATAGATAAGACTCACACTTGCCTGCGGTTTCAAACTTTAGCTCAAGAGAATGCAGTAGCTCTAAGTGTGCTGATAAGGTCCAAGACTCAGTAACACTCAGAGATCATTATAGAGATTTGCAAAATTCTGGACCCTTACCTGCTGCTCATTAAAAGCATGACTGGTATTCTGTCCTGGGATAGCCAGGGAGCTAGAAGACATTTTTGCCAAGAAGCAGGACGCTCTGTTTGGGCCCACAAATACCCAATAGGTAATTAAAAGCAGAACCAAGTTTGACTTTCATTTTATCCTGTTGCTATAAAACTTGCTATGAAGTCTCTCCTCAGCTCTATATAAGGATAAGTTAAACATTTAGGGATGTCTTCCTTCTTTGTTGTAAAACTTAGTCAAATCTGTTCTCAGCTCTACCTGGTATGTAATCCTTAGGGAGTGTCAGTCTAATAGCACAACAAGGTTGATTAACCCTTAATTTACACAGTGTCACCCCCTGGACACGAACCTCCCACCAACCGTACCTAAGCCTTAAAGAATCACAACTAGATGCCAGGACTGAGATAGAGTGGTTTGAATCCCCATGATGAGCACGTGTCCCCTGAAGTCGCCTAAGCTGTGGTCCTTTCTTGTCTTCCCTCTAACTTTACAACGAACGTTTCCAACTTTTTTTTCTTGCAAATTTGTGCTTCAGTTTTTACTCCCGTCATTGCTAAAAGCAAGGACCCAAACTCTCTGGTGACACAACTCCACAGCTCCCTAATGGTGGAGCCCTGCAGTCAAACTCTCAGGCACTTCCCTGAGGGCCACCTCAGACGGCTCTATGTCTAACCCCGGAAAGAAAGGTGCCGCCTGTGGGTTCTCTGAACCGCGTCCTCCTACAGCCTCCCAGTGCCCCACCCCCTGCTCTGTGGTCTCACTCGCCCCTATCTCCTGGGCGGGCTGGGGCTTGGGGAGCTCTGCCTGTTCTGCACGCAGCCGTTTCTAACCCCAGGAAACTGAGTTTCTCAGCGCCTTTACAATGTCTCCGTGTTTCCCCTTAAGCTCCGCCGCGCCCCCAAAGTCCCCCCCAAAGCCGACCAGGACGGACGCGCCGCGCGTGCGTGTGCCGTGCGCGCCGGCCTGTGTGCTCCGACCGGAGCCAAAGCGCCCGGTCCGGCCCTGCGTCACTGCTGCAGTGGGCCAGAAATGGGGCTCGCGGGGTTTAATCTCTGGACAGCGCTGAGCCTTCGCTGTTCCCCCAGCTCCCCGACTTTCCTGCCTCGCGCGCCTCCCTCCGTGTCGCGCGATTCACTCCCTGCCATCACCTGGCCCCAGGACAGGACGAAGGCTTGATGGCGGGGACGCGGGGCGACTCTGTCACCGCCCTCTCCCCGAGCTTGGCGCAGTCCCCCCGGGTCCCCTCAGAGGGAGAAGGCGAGAGCCCAGACGAGGCTCCGGCGGCGGCGGGCAGAGCCACCTGCTGAGAGCTGCCCGGGCAGAACCGGCGGGGGCAGAGCCACCTGCTATAAATAGGCCGCGACCGCGCAGCGTGCTGCCCGGGCCTCCGCCTGCGCGGGCCGGGACCCTGCGTGGGGACCGGGGAGGCCCAGCCGGTCCCACCCGCCCTCGTGGCCGCGAGCCGGGCGTGGAGGATGGACGGCGGGCGCGGGCGGGCAGGGGCGGGCGCCGGCGGCCGCAGTGCAGCAGCTGTCGCTCCCGGGGCCCTCAGGCCGGGCGGAGGCGCCGGGGAGGGGGCGCCCCTCGCGGCTCGGGCGAGCGGGGAGGTCCCGGCCCCCGCCCCCCGCCGCCCCCGCCGCGCCCGCGGGGAGGAGGAAACGCGAGCCGCGCAGACGCCTCCTCCTCCTGCTCGCCTCAGCCTCCGCCGTCCGCGCCGCGGCGCCTGTTGCTGCGCCCGCCGAGGACCGGCCGCGTCCTCAGCCGCGGGAAGAGGCGGGAGCCGGCCGCGCCCCTCCGGCCGGCAGCGGGAGGGCGCGGCCGGATGGACGCCCCCGCGCGGCCCCCGGCTTCTCGCGCGCCCCCGCGCCGCCCCGGGCCCTGAGCGCGCCCCGCACAGGTAGGCGCCTCCGGCTGGCCCGGGCATCGCGGCCGCGGGCTCCCGGCTACCCCGGCCGCTGGCCCCGGGACGCGGTCCGTTGGCCGCAGGGGCCCTCTCGGGCCGGGTGCGGGGCGCAGAGTGCAGGGCCACCTCGTGGTCCCCTCCTTCGACCAAGCGAAATCTTGAGGCGCCCCGCCGGCCTCCAGCCCGCCCCCCCAACCCCCTCCCCGGTCCTCGCATCCCCGCTCGCGCCAAGTTGTCCCCGGCTAGCGTGCGTGTCAGGCGGCCAGCCCGGGAGGAGGGTGGGCAGAGTGACCCCACGCCACCCTTTGAAAGTTCAGGCTACTTTGCAGCAGTAACTTTGGCAGTTCCACCGCCGCACAGCATTTCTTTCTATGGGCACATCCTGTACCAGTCATTTTGAAACCCTGCTTAATTGTCTACGGCTGCGGCTTGCTGGTCGCTGTGTGACTATGAGACTCCCTCAAACTTCGCCACACTTTACTGTTTTTCTTTTCTTTTCTTTCAAAGACGTGTCGTTGTGTTTGAAACCCACCAAGATGTGGACTTCCCTGTTGTGATTTTACTTAAAACGGTGCGTTCTCCGGAAGTTGCTTAAAAAGGAAAAGAAATTGAAAGTGAGGATGGTTATTGCTCCCGCCAGTCTGAATTTTAGAGGCCCTCTACTAATGTGTAGATTTTCACTTAATAAATCTCTCATTTTTCCTTGTAGTTGATTGGCTAATTTCATTTACTGAGATAATCAGACCTTAAAAGAGAGCTTTTCACTGATCTGATTTAAATGGACCACACCCACGAAACAGCAATCTCTACAAATCCAAACTTGTAAAATTTTTTGCCCTGGTCTTATGCTCAGTGTACAGGCCCTGATAACGAGCTTTTGTTTTGGAAAGCAGAAGAGCATTCCTTTTCCCAGATGTGATGTGGGACTGTGGGAGAACGGCTGCCCTTGGGTTTTGCTGGTTCTGGGGATCTGGCTTTGTGCGAGAGGGGCTGGGATGGAAGTAAGGGAAGGAGAACTGTTCCAAGAGGTGGGGCAAGGATCTTGGAAAACGCTTTTCACCTGTCTGATGTTCAGGTTCTGTGACTGCCTAGAGTGAGGGGCCTTCCTGTCTGCTCCTTGGGGAACTCCCAAGGCTGTCTTAAGGAATAGGAAAATTGCATGGCAGAATTTATAAACAGGCCCTTAACAACTTGTTTAAAGTGGAATTCGATCTGTTGATGGTTTCTCTACCAACTTGTAGGGAGATAAGACACCAGTCTCTCCAGATTTATCTATCAGCAGCCATTGATATAACATGAACTGAAGGTACAGCTGTGAGTTTAAGGATACATTTTAAGATGCTGGTACAAATGGAGTGTCCTTGACACCTTTTTGGGGGGTAATGGTTGTCGGGATTGAACCCAACTCTTCTCCCTAACGTACATCCCTCGTCCTTTTTATTGTTTATCTTGAGACTTGGTCTCACTGAGTTGCTAAACTGCCCTGACTGGGCTTGAATTTGGACTTCGTCCTCTCAGAGGGCTGGGATTGCGCATGCGTCCCACCATAGCTAGTTTAATTCTGTTTGGTACGAGAGACATACAGGGGGCCAGTAGTGGTTCAAAAGAGGAAATAAAGTAACCAGGTGATAGCTAAATACCTTTATATGTATTTGTTCAGTCATTTTCAAACAGGTGGAAGAAAGAAAAATGATTGGTATCATTAAAAATTATTAGTGCCAGTGTAGTTTTGCAAATGGGCTTCTGCTCAGTACTGTTGTTATACCGAGAGCTCCAGGGCTTTCCCTTTTTATCGCCACACTTCATGTCCATATTGACTTTTTATTCCATAAAACACGTCCGTATGAGAAGATAGGAAGAGGAAACGGGCACTGCCCCTCAGTATCCAGCAGTGGTTCCCAGGAGGCAGCTCAGACCAGGAAGGCTGCAGTCCCCAGTCCAAGTTGTCCTCCTGCAGAGCTGGTGTGGGTGGATGCGTCTTCTGCACTTTCTTCTAGCATCTTCTAGGATGTGCCAGAAAGGCTGCTTGATTTCTTAGTCACCAGTTTCTTGGTAGAATAAGCAGGGAGAAGAGAGCATGGAGCTAGAGCACTCCATGTGCTTTTCATTTTTTCTCACCAGATGACAGCCCCCTCAGGCCTGGATTGGGCCCCTCACAGTGATGCTCTGTAGTCCCCATGCCCCACACATTTTAGCTTCCCAGAGAACCCCACAGAAGGTGTTTGAATCCATTTGGGAACTGCATGCATGTGTAGAAGCTTGGGTGCAGTTTGCTTTGCTCTGTCCATGTCTGCTGGGCTGCGCTTCTCAAGTTTAATGGCCACGGTAATCCCCATCCTTTATCTGTTTCCCAGTCTTTTTCTCTTCTGGTTCATTAAAACTTCCCGGAGTAGAATTTGCTCATTAAAATTACTGCATTTGCTCAGCCACCAGAGACTTGGGATTCACATCCCTGGAACTGTGTCAGAGGGTTTAAGAACTGTTACTTTATAGTTTCCTTGGCTGACTTCCCTCTCGTCTCCTCTCTTCCAGTCCTACACGGTGATAAAAATATTTTAAAATGAGATTCTTCACAAATATGATGGTTTGCATTTTCAAGATTTTTGACATTTTCAAGCCAAAAATTCCATTTGATAGGTACTTAGGTGTAAAGACAATGGACTCTTTTTCAGGGTTCAGATATTTAGAAAACATTTTTCATTTTTAGGCCACTTGGAAAAAAATCTTGATAGTTGGGTTTGAGAGAAACTGAAAAATGTAGAAAATATGATTTAGCACTCATATGCCTTTAATTTTTTTTCTTACTTCCTTTAGGATAACTAACCATTTTTCTCTTAAAAATAATGTACATATTTGATAATACATTCTATCTGATGAGGGAATCTAAATTTCCAAGTAGATGAGCATTCATGGGTTTGGTATTAGAATTAATAAACATAGTCAGTAAATAGTGAGCACTCAAAATTACTTATTACTATTATATTTAGTTTATATTTTTATTGTACATGGCTGTAGTGCAATTGTGTCAGTCAGTGCTCACTAGAGAAACACTTTGGATTTACAAGGCAGGCTTACAACGGCTGCCCGCAGAGTCAGGTATGGGAGAATGCAAAAGGGCTGTCTGCCCACTAGAGATCCAAAGGGTCTTCAGGAGTGGAAGGTCACGGCTCACTGTAGAATCTCATGCAAGTCTGCATCAGGAGCTGACAGATGTGTGACAAAGGCTGACTGCAATGGAAGTGAGGATGATATCCTGGGCCGAGGCGAAGACTGGAGCTCCTCCAAATAAAAACAGGTGGACCCTTCCACTGCTTTCTCTTTTTTATTCCATTCAGGAATAAAAAGCTTAGCCCATCCCAGAACCCACACCCCTGATGGGTGGGTGGGTCTTCCTTCTTCAGTAATCCCTTTAGCCACACCCAGAACTATGCTCAGCCAATCAGTGGCGAGTTTCATACTCAGGCTGGCATAAGAGTTAAATATCACAGTAATGATGGCATTCCTTAGGGGGAGCTGGTACATGACATCTTTTTGTTTTTGGGGGTTTTTTTTTGAGACAGGGTCTCACTTTGTAGTTCAGGCTGGCCCTGAGCTCAGCCTCCAACTCACATCACAGCAATCCTGCCTCTGCCTCCTGAGTGCTGAGATTACAGGCATGAGCCACCACACCCGGCACTGTGGTATGTGGTACTGGTTGCTGCTGCGGTGAGTCTCCACGCCCAGTATTGTTATGTGGTTACTGGGGATCGAACCCGGGTCCTTGAGTTTGCAAGACAGGCGCCAGAACCACTGAGCTAAATCCCCGGCCCCATGACATCTTATTTTTAAATCTCTTTCCGCTCCACTCCTTTTCCCTCTTTTGTTTTTAAAGTCTAACACTGACATTAAGATTGAATTGCTGAAGACTATGTAAAGTTTAGATAGAACAGCCAAGCTAATCTATTAGAAAAGATTCAGGCTTATCTCCTTCTAAAGGTACTGTTACATTAGCAAGAGTAACACTGTGAATAAGACCAATCAAATCCTGCCTTCCCCATGTGCTGGTGAGGGAAATCTTTCTAGTAAAATCAGAGTAATAAAATTCACTTCTTAAGAATTTTGAAAGCATGGAAGACCGTGTATGTAAAGTGTCCAAGAAGAGGTAGTTGATTGATAGGCCTTCCTCTAGACAAGTGGTTAAGAGTAAACATGAACTCTGGGGCTGGAAGTTCTGGGTTCAAATCTTGTCTCTGTCACTTTTTAGTAGTAGGACTCTAGGCAGGTATGCTCATTTCCTCTGCAGCAGCTTGCTTTTCTCATCTTCAGAGGTGATAGTGATGACAGTTCATAATCATCCCTAGTGCCCAAGGCTATCGTGAGAAATAAATCTGTTAACTGTTTGTATTAGTACTTTACATAAAGCAGCGAGGAGGAGGTAGGCTTATACACACCCTCTGAAGACCACCGAGGACCACTGGTCCCTTTCTTCATCCTGTGCACTAAGTCTGAAAGAATACAAGAAGGGACTGAAGGGACTGGACTGGAGCTGGCTCTGACTTGTGAAAGAAGGAAGTCATTCAGAAGCTTCAGTATTTCACATGTCACATTAAAGGTGCGGCTGTATGAGGCAGGATGAGGGAAGGGAGTCGTCCATGCGCTTGGGGAGCTCCGTGTGTTGGAATGTAGCTCTCTGCAGTAGACAGCCCTGCCCGGTCACTAGCAGGCTATAAGTGGCACAGGCTTCCTGCTTCTCTGTAATTCGGCTGTATTATATTCGGAGTCTGGCTGAAGCCTACATGACTCATATGGGCATGTCAGATGGCAGAGCTGGGCGAGCACAGCTCTCTGCCAGTGACTATTATGGAGCACAAAGTCTTAGTCTCTGGGAGCCCTGCTGAGTTAACTTGCAGCCGAGGTCAGTGTGACTCCAGTTAAAGCCCTTCCACTGAACTGAGGCAGACCCAGTCCCGGTACCCGTTGGTTCTCCTGGCCAAGATAAGCAGCGCTTCCCGTTTACAGCGCCACCTGTGGTAACTGCTATCTCCAGATGACTGAAGCATCCACTGCCCTCTCTCATGCTTGTAATCAGTAAATGCTGGAAGTCCGGGTGGCTTTTGTCATTGCTGCTCAGAGCAGCCTAGTCCTTTCCAGCCCCAGCTTTCTCTTTAAGTCTTGTCTCTGGCTTGCCTTCTCTCTTGTTTGCATTATATTGCTTCATAGGAGATCGAGCCCCAAACTGGTGTCCTGAAAGCTGACAACTGCAGGAACTGTCCTTCCTTGGGCTGCAACTCGGAAAGGGTCACATGCCTCCAGTTGGAGTTGGGTTCTGTGAAGGAAGGGAGCAAGTTGTGGGCCTCGGCCAATGGTCCTACTGCCCAACAAGAGTGTGCCTGGTTGCGTGTAGTTCTGCTTAGGTCTGTGTCTTCTCTCTCTTTTTGTTTCCAGTACTAGGGATTTAACTCAGGACCTTGCTCTTGCAAGGCAGGTGTGGTGCCCCTGAGCTGACTTCCCAGCCCTGTATCTACTCTATTTGAGGCAAAGGACAGAAAAATTAAACCACTGACCCATAAATGAGAGTGGTCACCTGCTTCTCTTGGGTCCTTAGTAGCTGATCAGTATTAGCTGATTCCTAATCTGGCCAGCAGCATGCTTTCTACCTCCTTCCCTCCGTTTTAATCCATTTGCTATTGCTACAACAAAATTCTCAAGGCCGAGTACTTTATGAAGAAAAGCAGTTTATTCGATTCATGATTATGGTATCTGAAAAATCCAAAGACCGTGTACTGGTGTCCAGCAAGACCCCTGGCTATATCACAGCATGGCAAATAGCAACCCAGAGCAGGAGCGTGTGTGAGAGTGAGAAGTTGCATGTTACAAAAGAGAGTGAGAGCCAGGAAGAGCTGCGACTCTTTATATCAGCCAACCTTATGGGAACAAAACAACGCATGAAAGACAACCTACTCCATGACAGCAGCATTGATCCCTCCACTAGGTGGTCCAGGGCCCAATCACTGCCTGCCAGGCCCTTGGTCCTACCAGTCCCATCACCTTTCAGCACTGCCACACTGAAGACCAAACTTCCAGGATCTAAACCTCTGGGAGACACTCAGCCATGCCCAAGCCATAGTCCCTCCTCCCAGCCTCCTGAGGACTGGTGTTTTCCTTGTTGTTGGAAAGTCCCCATGTTCCTTTCGGTAGTTTGCTGGGAGAGCAGAGGGGCCAGGCAGGGAGCAAGATCCTGGCAGGGAGCTTACGAACACCCACCTCTGCCTCTCTGGCTCCCTGATCAGTAAACCCCATCCTTTCTCTGTGTACCTCCCCCACTTTTTGTTCTTGAACATGGGAGCAGTTTTGAATCCCCATACAATGTTGGGGACATTTGGTATCGAGCATTATGAAAATTAGATTCACCAGATTTTTAGACACAGAAGGAAACTTGGAGATGATTCTTGTTCTATTCTTTGGTAAGAATAAACTTGAGATTTGGAGAAGCTAAGTCACTTGCTTGTTCAACCTCACACTTAAAAGTATTTTCCTGAGAAACACGTTCTTCGCAGCTCTTGGATGGGAGTCAGGGAATTGGATTGTCCTAATTCTGTCACTAAATTTGGATGGGCTGCTTAACTTCTCCAGAACCCAGTCGCTAAATTTCAGATATGAGGGGCATTTCTAAGTTGTTTTCAAGGGTCTTGCAGGCTTTAAATTTTTATGAATCCAGGTGCATGCTTCCAGGGGTAGATGGCATAGCGGCGTTTTTGTGTTTTGAGTAGTAGTGAAGCAGAATGCAAAGCGTCTGTTTAGAGGGATAGGTGTTGTTCTGCTAACAAGAACCTAACCACATCCAATACTGGGCATCATGCCCAGCAGCAACCAGTACCACATACCACAGTGCCGGGTGTGGTGGCTCACGCCTGTAATCCCAGCAGTCGGGAGGCAGAGGCAGGAGGATTGCTGTGATGTGAGTTGGAGGCTGAGCTCAGGGCCAGCCTGAACTACAAAGCGAGACCCTGTCTCAAAAAAAAAAAAAAAAAAAAGAATAAGTGGTTCTCTTTGGGCTAAAATGCAAATGGTTTTACCTGGAATTGAGTGTGAATGACATGGGTGGAGATGGATTGAAAAGTAATGCAATGGTCTGTTAATGTTGTGTAAGATTTCATCTGTTTCCTGATATAATTGAAAAATAATGCATTACTTAGTCTTAAGTTATCATAGATCCTAGAATATCTTGTATAAAATTACAATGATGTCTGTCTGGGGTCAAATAGGCTGATATTTTATGAGCAGCATTCAGATCTAAAATGTACTTATTACAGAGAAAATAAGAATATGCCACAAGTGAAAACTAGGTATTCAAATCGTTTTGTCAATGAGGTGGCAAAACTAACTTGATGACTACTGACAAAGTGACTTAATTGACAAGAGTGCTGAAAGTAATTCATCTATTTGTGTTACCCTGATATTAATAACTGCCTCACCTAAAGTAATTGATAGACTTCAGCTCTACCCTTTGTAATAATTGTAGGGCTCCTTTAAACACGTCTTGGGATTAACAGCGGTCTACAGTAAGAACGTGAAGCAGCTTCAGTTACAGGACTGGATGTCAGGCTGCATGTCCTGATGCCTCTCTCACCTTGTAGACAAGAGGGAAGAAAAAAGGTAGATCTTATTTATTGGATTGTATGAATGGCAAGTCTATCGTCATTATTAGAAATAGCTGCACGCTAAGAGAAGAGGGTCAGGGAGTAACTTTCACAAAGCACGTTTGAACACTAAATAAATAACAGATTTATTTCTAAACCTTTGAACACATAACATAAAAAGTAAGCTCTAAGTGGTGTTCAAATCATGGTATAAATGTACTTTTAGAATGATACCTTATATAAAACATAGAATAAAAATAGACCTGTTCTATTTCAAAAAAGGTCAAAAGTAACTGCTTTTCAGAGTCTCAGACATTAAGAATTTAAAAAGCGTGCAGTCCTGTTGAAAGACACCTCTTCATACCCTTGGAATAAGTCTGATGATTAGGTACGAAGTGTGGAAGGATATGCTGATGGCTGCTCTGACCCTCCTTGGAAAGAGTAGGTGGTAGTTGCTCAAGTGATGACATAAATGTGAGCTGGAATTAAAACATAAGAGTAGGGGCTGTGGGAGGTGTTTTCTCCATGGGTCTCATGTTTCAACACATCTTGTAAGCGGAACACTGAGTGCCTTGTTCAGGATGACATTTTCTACCGTGTTCCTGCAGCAAACAGTGTGGAACAGAGCTGGTGTCTTTCTATGATGCAAGGGTGCAGATGCGTACTGCCCACACCAAAGTTCTTCTCCTGTGACCAGTGTCACCTGGCCTGTGGGGCTTAGGGAGTGTAAGAGAATTGACCCAAGTGCTGATTCTCTCACTGCTGCTATGGTTCCAAGTTGTCTTCAGTCTCTGACCCAGGTATCTCATGACTTCTACCAGTGAGTTAACTTGTGGTGGCCTAGTTTGTTAGCCTGCATACTTTGTGTAGTTTGTGAGAGGCATAGTGTTCCAGAGAGAGAATAGTATGTACTATAGCACAAAGGTGTGAGAAATCACATCTTATGTGAGGAGCTATGACTAGTTTTCCATCTTTATATCCAAAAGTTACATGAAGGAGGACATTAGAAAGAATAAAAAGTTGTAGGCATAAATAGGGTCAGATTCCAAAGAGACCTTCCGTGACTTATACAAGAGCTTAGATTTCATGACAAAGAAGCTTTAAGAGAATTTTAGCACAGGTCTTGATAACTCCTCTGTGTTATGAATATTACTCTAGTAATATTAGTAAATATATGCGGGGTGAATTGAAGGATGAGAACTTCTTTTTGTCTAGGTGGGAGGAGGTAAGATGTATTTAGGTAGTAGAGTCAGAACTAGTGATAGGATGAAAAAGGAATTAGAATGGCTCCTTGGCCATTGCTATAGCTTTGATCTAGAATGTTCCCCACAGAAATCCACATGGTAAAATCTTTGTGCCCAGGGAAGTGTTTTTCTTAAATTAATTGATTTTATTAGTGCACTTCATATCTACACCATGATCACAATTGACATTGAAAATTTGTAACAGTGTATAACACGACTTAATTCTCATTCAAGGAAGTGTTTTGGGAAGAGCCAAGGTGTCATAGAAGATCTTCAGGTCACTTGGGGCCTGATCTTGAAGGGTGTAGTGGAGCCTTGGCCATGTGTGCTTCCTCCCTTTCATTCTCAGCCACAGAGTAAGTGGTTTTGCTCTCCACATTCTCCACCATGATGTGCTGCCCTGCCTCAGGCCTAGAAACTACAGGGCCTGGGGCTGGGGCCTCTGAAGCAATGAGCCAAAATAAACCTTTTCTCTTTGCAAGGTGATTATCTCAAGTGTCTGTTCCGGTGACGGCAAACTGACTAACACAGCCAATAAAATAAATAGTGATGCCATTCACTAGAATAGAGCTATCAGGAAGAAAGAGAAATTCAGGGAAAGAGGGAGATGAGACTGAGTAATTTTAAAAGAACTAAATCGCAGCCAAGGTGTTTATGGGCAATTCTTTTGGAAATGTGCAAAGTGGCTGGCGCTGGTGTGCGAGATAAGAGAGAGGCCCCATGGGGAGCGGCACTTGGAACCTTGTATGGCACTGAGAAGACTGGGCCTGAGAGTCAGGGGCAAAGTACATCGTGTTGCTGTGACAAGTGGCTCCAACTTTCTAGACATCAGATTCCTAGTTCCTAAGTGTAGTCTCTAATTGGTACATATGAAGATTAAACATGAGATGACAGGGGCCGGGGATTTGGCTCAGTGGTTCCAGCGCCTGTCTTGCAAGCGCAAAGACCCGGGTTCGATCCCCAGTAACCACATAACAATACTGGGCGTGGAGACTCATCGCAGCAGCAACCAGTACCACATACCACAGTGCCGGGTGTGGTGGCTCACGCCTGTAATCTCAGCACTCAGGAGGCAGAGGCAGGATTGCTGTGATGTGAGTTGGAGGCTGAGCTCAGGGCCAGCCTGAACTACAAAGTGAGACCCTCTCTCAAAAAACCTAAAAAAAAAAAACATGAGACGACATACCTGCATGTAACTCAATAAGTAATTTGAGTACTAGGATATGGCTGATGAAATCAAGAGATTAGAGGAGATTGTTCAAAGAAAAGTAGGAAGACTGAGGGAAGAGGTTGGAGTCAAAGAGTGGGTGAAAAGCCTCCAAAGAACTGGAGAAGAGGCCAAGCCTGGGGGTACATGGCTGCCATCCCACCACAATGGGAGCCTGAAGCAAGAGGATTGCGAGTTTGAAGCTAGCCTGGGTAACAGCAATTTAGTGAGACCATGTCTTCAAATAAAAAAATAAAATAAAAATTAGCCTGGGATGTAACTCAGTGAGAGGCCCTGGGTTCAGTTTCTAGCAGTGGAAACAAACAAACAAACAAAACAAACAAAATCCTGAACAGAAGCAATCAGAGAGGGTGGATAGAGTCAGAAGCATTTAAGGAAGAGATTTCTTCTGCTGCTCCTTCTTCTCTTCTTCCTCCTTTCTTCTTGACTGGGAGAGGCCCTTTGAAATATTCTCCGAGCCCCGGCACTAGGTCATGAATGGCGGAGGAGATAGATGCCGTGTCTGCAGTTGTAGTTTCCCCTGTGCCCGTGCCCATGGGACCCCGAGACACTGAAGGTCCAGGGGCTGAATGAGTAGAGACCAGGCCTTATGATCTTTAAGAAAAAAGAAGTTTTGCACAGAAAGATTTTTCTGAAACAAAAGGAAATGCAGTTGAGAGAGTTTGGTAATAGTAACATGGGTGTCTGCTGATGGAGAGCGGAAGGTGTTGGGGAGGTGGATTGTCGTATGTGAATTAAAATGATTTTCAGGATGGTGTTTGGAACAAACACCACCGAGTATGTTATTAGGATGTGAGCTTGTGATTCACACAGATTCTTTCAAGATTTGAGCAGGGACTATATAGATAGAGAGAGAGACAGAGATAGAGAGACAGAGAGAGAGAAAGCTCAGTGACAGAGCACTGGTCTACTCTGTGTGAGGCCCTGGGTTCCTAAGTAACACACACACACACACACACACACACACACACACACACACACATATACATGTGCGTGCAATAAAATTTGAATAGTAACATAAATAACTAGGTCAGTTGTTTAAAAATAGTCTGGTTCAGTAGACCATAACAATGGATGGCTCATTATTATTCACAAGATTTTTTTTTTTCTGGGGGACTCTCCTGTACTGAATTTTATTACCTTGGAAATATTCCTTGAAATAATTACTCAATAATACAACAGAGTTTAAAGCTGTCAGAGTAGCAGTCTGCTGTTTCCTATTGTGCTTGCCTTTGCTGGCCCTATCTCCTAGATAGTGGAGATCTAGGCTTCTTTGATCATAAGGCTTATGTTTCCCAGCAGTTTCCCAGCGGGATCTTTGTGTCCTATAAGAAGTGGGACAGTTGTGCCATTACTAGGTTCTATGTGTAACACAATTGCATAAAAGCACTTTCTAGGCAGAGCAGATTATTCAAATTCATATCCATTTCTTCTTACATCTGAGTCTCAGACTTTTAAGTTCTGGAGTAATAACTCTCTCAAAGTAGATATTGCTCTGATTTCATTAACTTTTCTTTTAGCGGGTAGGTACCAGGGATTGAACTCAGGACCTTGTACTTGTAAGGCAGGCACAGTACCACTCAGCTACATCCCAGGCCCCTGACTTCATTAAATTCTAATGTGTCTGTTTTTCCTCCCCAGGAGTTTGCATCTGAAACGTGTAAAAGAGATTGCTTGGTCCAGAGCAGAAAACCAGTGGTGAGATTTTGCTGAGTCTCTAGACCTTTCTTCCATGATGGAACCAATAACATTCACAGCAAGGAAACACCCATTTCCCAGCGACATCTCGGTGGACTTTGGCCTTCAGCTGGTGGGCTCCTTGCCCGTGCATTCTCTGACCACCATGCCCATGCTGCCGTGGGTGGTGGCGGAGGTGCGAAGACTCAGCAGTCAGTCCTCCAAAAAGGAGCCTGTCAGCAGGCCAGTCCGGCTCTGGGTTTCCCCCTCTGGACTGAGATGTGAACTTGACCCAGGGAGGAGTCAGCAGTGGGATCCTTTGATCTGCTCCAGCATCTTTGAGTGCAAGCCTCAGCGCATCCACAAACTCATTCACAACAGTCACGACCCCAGCTACTTTGCCTGTCTCATCAAGGAGGATGCTGCCCACCGGCAGAGCATCTGCTACGTGTTCAAAGCTGATGATCAGACAAAAGTAAGTTGGATGGAAATGATGAGGCGTGGCTGAGTGGGTTTTCTTGTTCAGGCATCAGGAAATGTATTTTCAATATCCTGGAATGGGTGAGAGATAATATTGTAGTTAGACAGAGGTTGTTTAACAAAATTTTGAGTTCACTGGGCAAGCTTATAGGCTTTTTTTTTTTTTTCCTGAAGGACACTTTAAAAGGGTTTTAGAAATTATAAGTTTGTAAGTTCAAAAACTCAACAGAAAAATCTGTGCATCTAGGGTGTTGGGACTCACTATATAAGATGTCTGTCTTAAAGTTTTAGTGCTTTGCAGACTGAAATGTGCCTGAGAATCACGGGGAGGTGGGTTAAAATGTAGATTCTGCCTCAGTAGCTGATGGATCCCAAGATTATGTCTCTCACAAGCTGCTAGGAGATGCCAGCGCTGCTCCTTTGCAAGTTGGACTTTGAGTTAGAAAGTTCTAGATCAATGATCTCCACAGTTTTAATCTAATTGAAAAGTATAATTATCTCTAAACTGTATGAAAACATTTTCAGTTGGTTTCCTAAGGCATAATGTTTATTAAAGGTAATTGATGACAACAGTGGATATGAATCTAAGTTTTGATACTTTCAGGAATACAGTGGTTGATTTTCCTTTTACCAATTTGATACCAGATTTGATTAGTTTGTTATTATTTTATCTCATGATTAGCTGAGAAAAATATGAGATGTAGTGAAAGCTCTGTTGTTTTCCTGCTCATTTGTCTGCACACTGTCCTTAGCATCCTCTGTAGTTCTTTGCAGGGCCCTTCCTAAAATACTTCTCTGTTTTGTGATGAGTTGTTTAGATAAAATTGAAGATATAAGCCACGTGACCACTTTCTCAACTCTGCCTATGAAACAGTGCAAGTCATATACTATGCAGAAATAACAAGCCGTGCAGGGGCCACAGCAAACCCCACGAATGCACTTCGGGATCTCTCTGCCGAGTGACTCCAGCCGTCCACCACAAGTACTGGGCAAGGACAGCGCTGGCGCTCTGTAGGGCAAACGTCTGTAATGCCTAACCTTTCATATTCTCAACTTTAAAATAGGAATAGAAATGCTAACGTCTTCCCTTTGCCCCCTATTAGGTTATTATCAATGTTCTCCAGGGTATAAGAACTTAGTTTGGAAGTTAGTATTTTTGGTCCCAAGTGTCGCTGGCCCTCCATACCCATGGTTGAACCCATTCTGCCCTCAATGGATCCAACCAACTGCAAAGAGAAAATATTTGAAAAAATGTTGTCTGTGCTGAATGTATGTAACTTTTCTTGTTCTCGTTCCCTAAATAATACAGAATAACAACAGTATACATAATATTTACATTGTAGTTGGGATTATAAGTAAATCAGTGGTAATTTAGGGTATATAGGAGAGGATAGGGCAGGCTTTCCTGAAAGAAAGTCACCGTGGAGCTCCATACCTCCGTTTCTTCCACAGAGGAATCGCATGTCTTGCTGTTACAGGTTGTGCAATGTTACGGCCTATGGATCTCAAGTGGGCATGATGAGATGGTGTTGGATTCTAGCCTTGTCTCTGCCACATATAAAACTGGTGGATCTCCGGCAACTGACTGTTTCCTCATCCATTAAGTGGGGTAATTATAGTATTTATAGAGTTGTTATATGAAGTAGTTGTTATTTGAAATTTAGTAAGTGGACTGGGGTGTAGCTCAGTCATAGAATATCTGCCCCACATGCTTGAGGCCCTGGGTTGGAACCCCAGCACTGCTGAAGGAAAGAAGGGAGGAGAGAGAGAGAGAGAGAGAAAGAAGAGAAAGAAGAGGAGAGGAGAGGAGAATGAAACTTAGCATTTATAGCCATAAACTTTATTGAAGAAAGTTTTACTGGCAGGATATTAAATGCTAATTTCATTTCAAGTCTTTGATAAAAAGAAAAAGGATACTGTGATGTATGCCTTCAGCTTTCATAGATGGCGTCCTGGTCACCCTGGAGCAACAACATTTTAAACTAGACACTTATAAACTGCATCAGTGGCTGTGTGTGGTGTTGTAATCCCTGTACATGGGAGGTGAGGCAAGAGGATCGCTGTGAGTTTGAGGCCAGCCTAAGTGACATACTGAGTTCAAGCTCAGAGTGAACTACATACTGAGACCCTGCCTAAACAAACAAATAAACAAAATACCCTACATAAATTACCTTCATAGTTCTCATCGTCAGGGCAGATTCCAAAATGCAAATGAGAGGGTTGAGCAGCCTACCCCACAGGCCAGCTCTGCACAATGCTTGCCTTTCCTTGAGGGAGGTTGGATGTGGGAGGGGTGTTCAGAACTTCACACTTCTGAATTCTCAGAATCTTTCACATCCACCTGAAAATAGGCTGTGGCCAGTCATTTAGGTACTTGACACAAGGGAAGATTTATAACTGAATTCTATAATTGGGACCTTCCAGCCTTGCCCAAAGTGGAGATCTAGGCTTCTTCTATATTCTGAAATGCCATGGTTGAAATATGAATTAGTTCTTGAGTTATTTTTGGGTTGCATACAATTTTTACAGAGACACATTGGCGTTAGCAAGAGTATAAATTGTTGCCATTCCTCTCATTTTATAAAAGAGTTATTTGTAGTGCAGGTACTTCAATCAGCGAGTTTGTTGCTGGATACAGAATGGTAAATGATAGTAGCCATGATTCCAACTGCTATGATATCTGTTACCTTCTCTGCACCCCATACCATAGCACCACATACCTCAGGGCAGAAGATTGTCTGCAGTGGGAAAATGTTAACCTCTACCACTATATTTCTTGACTCTTTGTAACATTTGCTCAGCGAAAGAATTCTGCAGATGAAAACCTCTCCTAAATGGATGAGGTCAGCATCTACTGTGCTGGCCAAAGGAGACGTGTGCATTTATTGACCGGGTCAGAAGCACAAAATTTCTCTTCGAGAGGAAATGCTTTGATCGGTATCTAAATTAACTTGCTGAGCAATGTCTAGGGAAAAGAGGCACATCAATTAATAATTTTATAAGCGCACTTATGAAATTGTGCTTCCTCATGTAGGCCCCATAGTGGAGAGTTTCCAGAGCCAGTGGGGCAGCTTTTAAAAGTTATTGGTGATCCTAGAAAGCATTAGTTGATGTGGGCTCTATCTATGGATAGTCACTCCACTTGAAATTAAAACTGAGATGTTATAAAGATACTGATTTTTAGATTTATTTTAGAGTAATAAACTTATAAACATTTTTGTACACATAGTAACTCTATTTTCCAAGAAATATTTAGCAGTAAGGATTGCTATGTTAGTTTTCCACTGCTGCAACAAAATACCAGACAAAACAAGTGAAATAATGAAGTTTGTTTTGGTCAGAGGTTCAGTTTTCAATCCATTGTCGGCTGACTCGCTGTGTCTGAGCCTACGGGAAGGCTGGACATCTTGTGAGGAATGTGTTGTAGAACAAAGCAGTTCACCTCCTAGAGGGCACGACGCAAAAGGAAAGCAAGAGAGATGGGTGCCGGGGACAAGATGTGTCCTTCCAGGTGACTCCTCCAGTGACCTAATTCTTCCAACTTGACCCTACACTTGCCATTTCCACCACCTCCCAGTAATCCATTTGGTTATGAATCTATCGGTGGGTTGATCCATTGATTAGATCAAAATATAGTCACCTCCCAAAGCCATCCTTCTGAACACTGTTGCACTGGAGAACAAGTCTTTACCTGTGAGGGTCTCCTTCTTGAGTAGGGTATTGGGGAGGTTACAGTGGACACAATGAATCTGACCAAAACTTGGATGCTAATGGCAGGATTATTGGGCTGGAAGCAGATTCTTAAAGCAATGAAACAGAGTCATGAGGGCAACAGGTCAGGCTTGGGAGAGGGGGAAGAGAAACCTCATTATTTGTGAAAAAGGACTGACAGTTAACCATTACATCTAGGGGAGCCAGGGCGCCATGTTTAAGTCACCTCAGTCTCTAGTGTCTTCAAGGACATGTGTAACCAAGACAGCACACAAACAGATGGTTATCTAGGGAACAGGGACTAATAGGAAGCAGACCAAACAAGGAACAAAGACCACAACACGCAGCCCTCAAGCCCTGGTGGTCTTAGGGTTCAATGGCTCCCTCAACCACCTGCACCTGGAGTGACTCGGTTTTCCGGAGTCCGAGGCTCAGTGTGTAATCATATATTTCTGGGTGCATCCACATTTACCACTTGAATGGGCCTTCAAGGGACATTCCAGAGGCAAACCATAGCGGTATGGCCTTATTTCATTTTATTTTTTCCAAAGTTTTGTACTGTCTGGATTAACAAGATGATTGGGATCTCACGGCTGCTTCTCCCTTGATTCTGTTGCAATTCTTGTTTTAATAGAGTCTATGAAGAAACTTTGACTTCACTCAAATACCATTGTAGGACGATGGAGAAGTTGTGGATATGCTTCTTTCACACTGCACTCAACAAGTGGTAGTTTTTTGAAGGTTGGATACAGTATGAATTCTGAATTCATACCAAAGCACTTTCTGTACTTTATTATGTTGGATTTATTGTTCTACATTGCTTTGGTGGATGTTCTCAGCGTGCAGGCTTCTGTACCATCATGCATTCATATGTAGAAAACTTTAGTTCTCTGAGTTTTCTAGACCAGACTCGGAGCACTGCTTCTTTGTGGAGTCACTGTATTTCCTGTTCACCTCTTGAGTTGCATGTTAGTGCATCAAAAGCTCTACATATTCCCACAGGCAGGCAGACTTTAACCCTGGAGAACCAATTTTCCTCACATTTGGGGCACTATCGCTTATACTTCTTTAACCAACCAGAAAGCACAGTTTTGAATCTGGGTTTGTGGTAAAATATGAACACATCTACTCTGGAAAACTGATGCCTGCCTGGGTGGCCCTGACTGGATCTTTTCTCTCATCAGTTCACAGAAAAATTAGGGATTCTACTCAGATTCAAGCCTTGAAATATCATGAAGTTAAAAAATTGTGCAGAGCTCCATTGTCTCTCCATCTTAGCACTGCTTCATCCACAAAAATCTGCACTAAGTCTGATCTGCCTCTCAGGCTGATGCCTCCTTTAGCTCCTTCGTCAGAGTACTGACATGATAACCTGGCACTTATGGAGTAGAAAGCTCTGTGTCCTTTAGAGAATTTCCAGCCCTGGTGAGAGGTTGTGGAGCAACAGAGTTGATCTTCTCACTTTATATGATGTTATTTTCTAGGAGCTGAAGAGAAGAATGGATTTTGAGTGGTGGGTGTTGCTAATATGATAAAAACTGGAGGGAAATACAAGTTGGTGTGCAGGCGAGAGGAGAGGACGTTTTGTGTGGGATCCAAGATAAGACTGAGTTGGGGTACACTGGAGAATCTTTGGTTTAATACCAAATATTTCTTAACAAACAATAAGGGATACAATAAGTGTCCCTTATTGTTTTGTTTTTTTCTTGTTATTTTGTTTTGTTTATATCAGGGATTAAATTTGGGACCTTGTCCATGCCAGAGAGGTGGTGGTTCCACTGAGCGAAATGCCCAGCCCTGGTGTCCCTTTTTGAACTTGAGCTGTATAATGGCTCTTCAACGACTATTGGATACTCTGGCCAGATTTTGATCTCCTGGATGTGGTATGCAGTCTAAGCACAACATGCAGAAAGAAGTCTTCCCCTTGGGCCGGGGAGTTAGCTCAGTGGTTCCGGCGCCTGTCTTGCAAGCGCAAGGGCCCGGGTTCGATTCCCCGGTAACCACATAACAATACTGGGTGTGGAGACCCACACCCAGCAGCAACCAGTACCATATACCACAGTGCCGGGCGTGGTGGCTCACGCCTGTCATCCCAGCACTCGGGAGGCAGAGGCAGGAGGATTGT
>PVIR01013504.1:0-25270 GCA_004026965.1 Petromus typicus
ACATACCACAGTGCCGGGCATGGTGGCTCATGCCTGTAATCCCAGCACTCGGGAGGCAGAGGCAGGATTGCTGTGAAGTGCGTTTGAGGCTGAGCTCAGGGCCAGCCTGAACGACAAAGCGAGACCCTGTCTCAAAAAACCTTAAAACAAACACACACACACACACACACACACACACACACACACACACACACACACACACACACACAGCCGGCAGAGCCTCTATCCCCAGGGTTTCTGATTCAATATGCCTGTGGCAAGACCCTAGAACACCGGCCATGCCACAGCAGGTCATCTGTGTCATTGAAAGCTCTAAAGGTTCGCCATCAGTGCCCTAGAATTCAAATTTCTCTAAGGTTCCCAGGTAATGCTGACACTGAAGGCTTACGGACTACATATAGAGAACCATTACTTTTGAGTATTCTACTTCCTTGTTAGAGTTTATCAGAGTGGTTCATCATCATCACTCCTAGTTACTTTGTCACAATTCATACGTGGGTCATGGTTTATAAAATCCTTCCAACTTGCACTTGTTAGGGAAGTGGGATAAAACCATTCCAAGGAGTAATGGAAATCATAGTGAAATAATCATTTAAAAATTTTCATCCATATGAATGCAGATATATTGAGAAAAAGGTAAAGAGATAAAATAGGACAGTGGATGGGTGTAGATTTCTTTCCTTATGCATCAAGAAGTTCATGGCTACGATTCTTAGAAGATAGATGAACAAGAAAACTGTATATATACTGGCTGCACCATTCTGATAAGGGCACTCTTGTACTGGGGTTTCGTGAGCACTGTGCATGATTCCCAAACCATTTACTCTCATTCCTTGGAAATAAGAGATTTGAACACTCATTTTTACTCTGTGAGTTTGCTATTTATAAGACATTCTGCTGACAGGAAGGAATGAAAGGAAGTGAGCACCAGTCAAACCTACACATTTTCACACCTCAGTTCTGACCCTCGAGTCCATTGGTTCCCTTGTATTCTTTAAGTATAACGAAAGATTCCGCTTACCTGTTTATCTACCTTTACAGGCATAACTTGGGAGCTGCAGGGCAGAAGGCCTTCAGACTCACAAGAAACTTGGCACAGCTGATAATTAACATTTTCAAAAACAGTTTTGTAAAATACACACTGAAAAACAGCATGAACATGGTGGACAGAATTCTAAAGGTGGCCCAAGATGCCCTCATTTCTGGTTATTCAGTCAAATTAGTAATTGAAGTACTGCTCTAAAGGGACTTTGTAGATATAATTACAATTAGTAACCTATTAGCTTTAAAATAAGAAAATTATATTGGATTATCTATCTGTGTCCATTGAACTAAAATAGGAGAGTCAGATGAGGGTAGAATTCTTATGCATTATGAGCTTCATGGGTGAAATTCCTACAACAAATGACAAATTCCTCCTCCTCCTCCTCCTCCTCTTTTTCTTTCTTCTGCTAACAGTGTCTCACTTGTACTAGGCTGGCCTTGAACTTGAACTCACTAGCCCAGGCTGCCTTCAAATTCATAGAGAATTTACCTCAGCCTCCCAAGTGCTGGGATTACAGGTACACAGCACCACACTCAGTCTTTTTCACCTTAATTCTGGCTTTTTTTTTTCAGTAATGAGGATAAAACTCAGGGCCTCGAATATGCTAGGAAAGTGTTCTACCACTGAGCTTTAGCTTTACTGAATACATATTTTCTGGGATACATGAAATTCAGAAATGAAGACCTGAATGTCAGGAGAAATTTCCTTTATTTTATGCTACATCTGACGAAGTGGGTGGTTGTCAAAAAAAACATGATTGAATGAAATGAGGGTATGATCAAATGGTCATAAGCTGCAGCATGGGAATTTAATAAGTTCTGTTTGTTCAGATGAATCTTGTCCAACCTGTGTGATAGTCTTTTCTTCAGGGCTCTTTGGAAATGAGGGCCTTGTGACCTATTTTCAGGGAAAAGTCAGCTAGGTTTCATAGCCATAATCAGAGGGTGACATGTAAGAATTCTTTCTGGTCTATATGGCTGTCTTCTGTTGTTTTCCCTAATACTGTGTGTCATATTTTGTAGTAACTTGTCCTGAACATCTCAAGAGCCAAGTATTAAGAAAAGGATGCATTTGAATATATATACAGTTTCCAAAGTGCTTGTTTAATAAAGTATTATGAACCCTTTTTCAAATTTGATTTTCACTGAACTTTGGACTATTTAGCTGCTGCCATCTTTAGTTCCAATGTCAAGAAGGAAGAAACATCACTGTGCTGTTTGTTGGTGACTGGAAGTCTGCTTCTAAATATCAAAGATTAAAGGACTGCACTCCAAAAAATGACTTGCTATGTGACAACTACTCTTCATTTCCATTTCTAAGCTTTGGTTGCTTCATTTCAATACTGTTTAGGAACACTCATGGCCTGAATCTTCATGCTTAGTGAGTACTTGATACACCACAAACAGGTACCCAGATGTTCTCCAGACTATAGATTGCAAGGTCTTTTAAGCCCCTTGCCATGAAATCATTTGCTTCTCTTCTACTGGTAAAGAGTAGAATAACAATCAACCTGAGACGTTCCTAAAATAAGACTTTCACAGGCACACCATAGATTTCAGTTGTCTTGCCTAATAAACCACAAAAAGACTTAAAGCAGGAGGATAATTATACAATTTTTCTGAGGTGAAAAAATCTAGAGTACTTGCAAGTTATTAAGAAACACTTTGTCACCAGATTAGAACAGTAAGTGTAGCATCTTACAAATGAAAACACACTTAAAATAGCTTTAAGTGCATTTTTTGTAAGTAAGTCATATTATGTTCATTTATGAGAGAGAATTAAACTATGTATCTCACCGTAATTCAGACATGGGAAATCATTTATGCCAAGTACAGAGCAAATATGCATTTTTACTCCATCAGAAGGTATTTATAGCTAATTCATAGTAACGTGGAATCTCAATGAACTTTTATATGGATGTCAAATTATCAAGTATGTAAACAAGTTAAATTCTAAAGCTTGAGAGCACTTGAATTAAACACTTGCTCTTTCATCTCTAGACTTTCAGATAAGATCCGTTCTTGGTTTTAGATTTGTCAATATTGTGTAAGTCTTTCTCAGTCAAACAACCTAAGTAGTCAATAGCAGAAGTAGATCAGATGTTTTTGATTCAAGGTCTCAGAGAATCTTTAGAAAGTAAATAAACTGTATGAACTGAAAAGGATTTAGCTTTTAAACAAGTGAATTATTTGAAATACAATCATTCCAAAGGAGGGACAGCAGCCTGAAGGGACCAAGGGGCCCTTCTCACTGGTTTTTGTTCCGCACCCTAAAACAGGTGATGCTTTTAAACAGATGGGAGCTGCTTTTTGCCACTTTTAAACAGGTGAGAGCAACTTTTAAACTGGGTGGCAGCCGCTCTGGAGTTGAAATATCTCCAGAAATGTCCAGGCGTGCCAGGAGGCAGCATGAGGACCAGTTCAGGTGTGCTGGTGATCTGTTTCCAGCACAATAGGCCCGTCCACTCCCCGGAGGAAACTGGAGTCTCATTGCTGCTCTCCTTGCCTCCTCAGGCACTCAGCTCTGTCTCTATCCTGCCCGAGGACGCTGGTTCTCTGCTACTGCCACAGGTGTACGGTGGCCATGACGTAAAGGGCGCATAGAAGGTTTGGCAGGTTCTCTGGTCTAGAGGCCGGAGCCGAGCCCAAAAGTGCTTCACACTCCCTTAGCTCTCTTCTTGTGGCTACTGTCAGGACCTGGGGATCCTCAGCTCCCACTAATCTGTACCACACTCTAGCTCTTGGTTTCTCTGTGCCCGTGTTGGGACAAGGGGCTTCCCTAGGGAAGAAACAAACAACACCAAAACTAGTCCTTAAATTAGTTCTTTGGGGCTTGAGTTGGTAGATTTCAAAGAGAGAAACATAGCCGTGCCAAGAGCTTTACCTCCTGGCCCTCCTGGGTAACTCTGCTAAATATCCTATCTGATGGGGTAAGGGCCAGCAGGGTTTTCCAGGTTTTAATTTGTCCAAGTCAATGGTCTGCTCAGGAAAATTTGTGGATGGGAAAAAAATTACTGTTTATTTTAGGGAAGAAATAAGCAAAGTGCTCATGGAGAAAAGGATACTTGGAAGGAAAAAGAAAAGATAGATCCTTCAAGCAGGACAATCCACTGCCAGAACAAGAGAGCAATGATGGCAGTCTGCGCTGCCATCCTGTCCTATTCTTTTTATGTCTTCTTTGAGAGTTGTTCCAGGTGGCCCCACTTGAGCTCATGCCAGAAGATTAGTATCAGGTGTCCAGTTCGGCGTGACCTCCTATCAGAAGGTTAGTGCTGGTGCAGGGTTCGGCTGGATCCCACGTCAGGCTTGGATGACGCTGCGCTGAGCCCTCTGCAGCCCTGGTTAATAAGTTTCCTCAACTGGTATTTCTTGCCCAACAGTTCCAACCACATTGTCATGCCCTTGCAGTGAGGGCCTCACCTCTGACTACAGTATCTCAGTTGAAGTGTTCTGGAAACATTAAGAATGTGGAGTATACAACACAGGCAGTAGCCACCTCCTAAGGTTTCCATATATTAGGAAGAAAGAGACTTGCAACAAATATTGCACAGATACCAGGCAAGGAACCAAATGAAGAATGTTGAATATAGGAGGGGGAAAAAATTGGAGTTTTTCCTATTAACCCAAAACACTTTATTTTAAAATTTCCACCAAACAGCAATGCAAAATGTTTGAGCTTCTCAGTGTACACAGTAAATACTAGGCCATGTTAAAACCACTGTGCATGAATCTCGTTTGTTTGAACAAAAAAGGAAATGCAAGCTTTCATCTAGCCTTTCACATGGTGACAGAGACTGCTTGAAACTGTAGCCAGACGAGTGAAAAATACAAGGAGCATAGATATGATTTGTGACTTATATTGCTAAAGCCCAGAAGACTTTCTCTGAAGATCTGACACAAAAGTCAAACATATCCACAAGATCCTGTTGGTATTCTCTCCCACAAAAAGGTGAAAATGTTGGGGCCGGGGATTTGGCTCAGTGGCTCCGGCGCCTGTCTTGCAAGCTCAAGGACCTGGGTTCGATCCCCGGTTAACCACATACCATACTGGGTGTGGAGACTCACGCCCAGCAGCAACCAGTACCACATACCACAGTGCTGGGCGTGGTGGCTCATGCCTGTAACCCCAGCAGTTGGGAGCCAGAGGCAGGAGGATTGCTGTGATGTGAGTTGGAGGCTGAGCTCAGGGCCAGCCTGAACTACAAAGCGAGACCCTGTCTCAAAAAAACCTAAACCCCCCCCAAAAAAACAAAAAAAACCCCAAAAAGGTGAAAATGTAGACTTTGATGCTGCTATATCATGAAAATGCAGGTGGAAAAATCTGAATACTCCAGGCAAAAAAAAAGTTAATAATGTATACATTTTAAATATACAGCTTCTGTCCAGTGCTTACAATATTCAACACTTTCTGCTGAACTAATTTTCCTGATTGTTATAAATTATAACCAACACAGTGCACCCTGGGTTCATAAAGTAAGAGCTTTGTTTGTGAGAAGTTTCATTTAAAAAGCAACTTGTGCTTTTCCTACTGCGGTTATTCAGTTGTAAGACTGTCCCTGCCATTTTCTGTAGTAGGAATGGCAACCATTGACTACAACTGAACAACACCATATTACCCGGATACTTTACAATGGAAGGCATAGTGAAATGCTTTCTTTCAGATCCAGAGAAATTATTTTCACTTTGATTTAAAAGAACATTATATATATTTAGTTATTTACCCAAAAAACAACTCATAGATTAGATATAAAATTCCACTCAAATATACTTATTGGATATATTTTAGGAGAGCTACAAGCAATAAAGCAAAAACCCCATGGATTTATATTGACAACATCTACCTATATGTCATCTGTCTACCTCCCTACCAGCCTACATAGCTACCTTTAGAATTTGAAAAAGATTATAATAAACAGAAAATTAAAGCAGAATAAAGAATTTGAAGATCATCTATAGAAATAAGTCATATATTTTAAATGAATAGATAAGAAGCACCTTATGAGGAAAATGATTTTTTAAAAATATCTCTTAAAAGGGAAGAATGTAGATATCTAGAAGATGAGAGCTCCAGACAGGTGAAACTGCCAGTACAGAGGCGAGAGGATGTTAGAACGGTCTGAAAGATGCCAAGGGGACCGCAGGGGCTGGAGCTAAGAACATGTGTATGGGAGGGGGAGGAGAACAGTGTGGTACAGATGTCAGAACCAGAGCCAATCCAGGGTTGGTGCATTTACAAATTCAAACTACATATGTGTCTACAGCTAGATTGATTTTCAATAGTTCTCTAGAGAATAAGTGACAAGACTCCCCAAACTGAAAACATAGTTGCTGGAAGTAGAGGCAAATACCACACACAGTACCTCGTAGGACATTGTAAGGATTCTGTCATGAACAACAGGAATCTGTGAAAGGCTTGACATGCAGAATGGCATTATCTGACTTAATGAATTTCATTTGTTCTAAGATACAAATTTTTCTATGTTTTTCATGTCTAGAGTTAGAGTTATTGGGATTATCTTCATAAAGATTGTTTTACAATAATTGTCTGCCAGGTGGCAGTTTAGATGTACATGGTGGTTCCTGTCTGCGCAGAGAGGAACTTGCCCAGGGAGTTTTGTTTTGTTTTGTTTTTTTGCCTTTGATTTCTGTGAAGTATCAGTTCTGTACATGTTAATTTCAGTTATACAATGATTTGATATTGGAATGAAAGCCATGGGAACCTAACAGTGCAATACAAATTTGATAATATTAATACAAATGTTCCTTTTTGGAGGACTGAATATCTATAACTTTACCCAAAGCAATAACCACGTGTCTCAAAAGACTAAAGAGATGTATATTGTTCCTAATATATATGTGAAGGTACTGCTTTAAATTAAATTGGACAGTGCAACCAGATAATGTAAAAAAGTGTCAAATATCCTGGGATTATTAAAAGCATTTTCAAAGCAGAAAGATATAAGTGTGACTAAAATTAGATTTAACATAAGAGTACTATCAATTGCAATGGTCATAATTCAGTTCATGGTATAGTCAGTAACGCATAGGATATGAATTTCTTATACTTGACGGCATCTTAGGTTCAGCAACATATGGTAAGTTTAATAAGATTAAACTGTGAAATAGACCCCAAAGGGGAAGAATAGAAGCAAGGAGGCTATTAAGCAGAGGATTACAGTGATCTGGTAACTTAGAGCAGATGGTAACAGTGAAAGTGATCAAATGTGATCGAATTGTGAATATATTTTTGAAGGTAAAGGGATTAAAATTGGATATAGAGTCTAAGAAAGAAATATGACAAGGATCAGATTGAGGCTTCTGATTTGAGCAACTGAAAGAACAACAGGGCCATCAGCTGAGCATGGTGATGGAGCGTGGTGAAAGATTTTGGCAAAGGCATCAGAAATTTACTTCTCGGAAAGTTATGCTTGGATGTTTATTAATAGATAAGGAGGTAGATGTATGGGTCCAGACGCTGGCACAGGTGTGTGAATGAAATGGCAGAGTGTGCAAAATCGTCTTCAGATTGCTGAAGCTTTTTGAGTGCAATAGGGAGCAGGACACTATCTGGCAGCAGAGACAGAGAAAAGGTGCTAGAAGTTTGAAAAGAGGCGACAAAGCATACGAAGGTAATCTATGGATTTGCTACTCAAGGGAAAATGGTGTTGGAATGGAGCTTCTCAGGGGCTCACTGTACCAGCAGAAACTTTCACGGCTATCAGACTATGAATAATACACTAACGATTCAGATGTTCTTTAGAGATATTAGGAAATAGAGATGGCACAGGTGCAGTAAGAGCTCATTTTAGATATTGCAGAACAAATTTAGAATTAGCATGGTTGTGGTTTCTTTCAGTGAAATACAGTATTGACACAGCTGCAGAGTTGAATGTGATATGGTTGTAGGTGCTTTAAGAAAGTAGGTATGAATGAGAATGAGACAAGGGTACTGAGAATATATGCAAATAAATGCATCTGTGCATACTGAAGTACATGCTCAAATATTTTTTGGTGGTTCTGGGGAGAGAACTGAGGACATTACATGTGGTGGATGAGCACTCTACCACTGAGGCACATTCCTGGCTCTTAAACATGTTTTTCACTGATAGTGTATGTCACAAAGAGATCAGTGACTCTTGGTTTACATGATATTAATCAGAACATCCACAGTAGTTTTTACTAGGGTTTCTTGAAAGTCAACATATTTTCAAGATGAAAAGGAATTAATTTTTGACATTTTAATCTGGTAAGTTGGAAGTAAGGAACTTCTTGACATCCTCTGAAACATATCTAAACAGAAACGTGATCTTTCAAGGAGGTACCTAATATTTGTCACATAATCCTTAAAGATTAATTCAGTAGCTGGAATTTTCAAGAGTCAAAATCACCAGTGAAAAAGGGTTTGTCTCCAAATTTAGTGCAGGTCTGCATGAGCAAACATGAAATGAGCTCGGATGCAACACTCAGAATAATATTGAGACACTGGGCAAAGATTACTCTTTTTTTAATTTTGATGATTCATTAAGAAACATCTACTGTACATGTGTAAAGGAAATATCCAAATTAATACAATCATAGGGTCAAGAATTTTAGAGAATAAAGAGAATCTATAGATATTCGTACTCAAAGCCTCATTCAGTCTAAAGATGAGTGGAAAAGTGTGAAAAGGGAAAAATGAGAATCAAGTCATGTCATATTCTGGTACAAACTCTCAATGTTGAATGAGATTGTGATGTGTATTCATAATGTATCAATAAAGACAAAAAATTTTTTAAAAGTGTGAATACGTTCAATACTGAGGGATACTTTCTACTCCTAGTGGGCTAATTCCAAAACTGAAGCTTTCTATTTGCCTTTTATATTGACTCTGTCAATATAAATTGTCTCTCTAAAACTACCAACTGTTGGTTGTTGTCTATGTGAGGTTTTCCCGGCTGGAGAGGGTGAGGCGCAGAGTCAAGCACAGACCCTGGGGAACGTTTCTGGAACTTCCAATTTATTCAGGCTTAGGCATCACGTATATAGCAAAAGGTCACAGGGCGGGGTGAAGGCTAGGAGGAAGGGAGGGTCTATAGGATTGACCTAGGGTTTTGTCCAATAAGAGAACTTTATGAGTGGGTGGTCTATGTGGCATTAGCTATGGGGGATGGTAAGGCCACGGGTGAGAGACAAAGAGGGGTGGGGCTACCAAGATGGCCACTGACAAGGTTCAACGTGTGGGAGCGAGTGTGCTCGAGCCCCTAAGGGTCTCCGCCGAATCTGCAGGGAGACGGAGTCTCAACCTTTAGGCTCAGGAGACAGGCACACGATTCACTTGCCCTAGCCAGACTTGAAGCTCTCCCTTAACCAACATTTGTCTTAAATCTTCCAGAGCAAGGCAATAACCATGATTCAATTATAAATTTTCAAAATCTCATTTAAAGGAATGTTAAGATAGTTTACACAACAGTATCAAGTTAGTGACCTGCATTGTCCACTACTCTTCTCTTATTTACTCATATCTATGTCAGAGAAGGAAGCTTAAAAATACATCCCTTTGTCCAAAGATACTTGAGCATGTCAGAATATTAGGAAAGTTCCAACTGCATTGATCTAAGCATGACACCCCCATTAATTCAGAAAAAGATTCCATTACAGTAGTTTTCTGCTGGCTCGGTTAGCACTGTTAATTGATATTGAGCAACAAAGCCCCTGGGTATTTTTCACAGTAATTGCTGTCAAGTTGTGTCTCTTACAACCAGTAGTGGTAATCAATCTTTTGGACTTTAATGCAAGGCTCCTGTTTTTCCTTAACAGGCTTCACTTTCTTGGTTTCACCTCATCACTCTATTCCACTGACTTCCTTAATAATTCTGATTCAACTCTCTGAGATCTCAGCCAATGTTTCTGTGAAGAAAAATGTAGATATTGCAGGTGTGAGTCTTCAGTCTTTAGGAAGATCTGCTTACAAGCTTGGCTCTTGGCTTGTTCTGGGAGTTTGGACTTACAGAGGTTTCCTAACATTCCTTAATATATCATGATGTTTACTCTCCTGGAAAGAATAATGTGGAAACCTGTTATATTTCTGGGAGTTTGGACTTTTAGTATATGATAGGCAGAAGGTACCTAGGCTACCAACGCCAGTTTGAAACCATAAAGTGAATCTTAAAGGGCTTTCATGAGTCAGAAACTTTACAATATGTTGCTGGATTTTTGTTTCTGGGAGAGAAATAGGCACTTCGTGATTCCTCCTTGGAGACAGTGAACATAGGCAGACTTGTAGATTCCTCTTCACTCATGTACTTTTCCTCTTATGATTCAGTTATTTATTCTTACTATATGGCTGTAATAAATCTTAGCCCTATGTATTAGTATATGCTGGGTACTATGACTCATTTTCTATGAATATTTTTAGTAAATCTCTGACATTTTTCATTATCTTGAGGATCCAAGACACCTCCTTATCTCAACTACCTGAATATTTAAATTTCCTGACCTCAACTACCAAGCGAGAGAGGGAGTTCAAGGATGACTGTAGTGATCCAAATTGTAGAAGCATAAGTCTGTATGTTCACTCATGCAGTATGACCAATAATGACAATGAATGTCCAATGAGTCTTCTCTACACATGAAAGCAATGCTTCATATCTGTGTAATAGGAGGCCGCATTGCACTGATGTTCTCTGAAAAAGAAGTGGGGCCTTAAATCTATTACTTTGGGAAAATTCTCAATATAGGATGAACAAAGACAGGTGAAGATGAGAGACTAATGTTAAAAGCAGACAGATCCAGGTTGTACAGAAGGTAACGTGTTTGGGGAAATACAGACACATAGTCAAGGGTGGCAGCAAGAATAGTGGGTCCCCATGAAGGAATTCATATACAGTGCACAGGATGAAGTTCTTTATCCAAGCCAGAATATATCTGGTTTATCTCAACTTTTTATCAGACATGTCAGGCTGTGGTGATGGTTCCAGCATCCTATTGTAAAGCTTTACATTGCACTCTAATTATTATGTTTATTTATAGTATTCTGGATAACTCTTCAAAGAAAAGTGGCCAAGGGGCTAACAAGTGGCAGTCATGACAAAACAGCTTAAGATGGCTGCAGTCAGGTCAAACTAAAGCCCTGTGGTATTCAAGGATATTGACGAGGGATTTTCCCCTAGTTCCTTCATTTGGTTTTGGTATCTGGGTAATTCTGACTGCAGCAAACGAGTTGGGAATTGTTCTGTCCTCTTCATTTTTTTAAAGAAGACCTTGAAATGTATTGGTATTAATTTTCCTTTAAACATGTGACAGCATCTACTAGTGAGGTTGCCAAATCCTGAGGTTTTGTTTCTTTGTTGGGAGTTTTAAGATTACTGACTTAATCTGCTTACTCATTATTTATCTGTTCAGGTTTTTATTTCTTGGGCTGAAAATTTAGCTCAGCAGTTCCAGTGTCAGCCTCACAAATGCAAGGTCCCGACTTAGATCCCTAGTACCAAAACACTAAAACAAAAATAGATATTTTATTTCTTTAAGACTCAGTCTTGATAAGAAGCATTTTTCTAAGAATTCAGCCATTTCTTCTAGGTTATCCAGTTGGTAGAGAACTGTTCATAGTGTCTTAGTATCCTTTATATTACTCTGGTATTGGTTGTCATGTCTTCTATTTGATTTTTAGTTTTATCTGTTTGACTTTTCTCTTTTTTAGTCTAAACTAAGGTTCTATCAATTTAATATATTTTAAAATACTTTTTAAATTTTTATTTTTACTGCAACATATTTTCAGTAGGTAATGATTATGTGTTTTGTGAAAAGTTGGTATATGTATATAGTACATTTTAATTTTTTTCATCCACTACGACCTACCATCTCTTGGATCCCTTTCAGGGATCTGTTCTATCATTATTCAGTCTACTTCATTTGTTTTTGCTTTGATATTTATTATCTGCTTCCTTTTATTGACCTTCACTTTTTTTTTTCCTGTGCCAGTGTTCAAATTCAAGACCTTGTGCTTGCAAAGCAGGCACCAGAACCACTGAGCTAAACCCTCAGCTCTTTTGCTGTTTTTACTAAGTTGAGTTAATTGGTGGTACATTTTAGGAGTACATTATGGTTAGATTCCTCATTGGCAATTTGTACTGTAGATAATCTATCTTGATTCTTATTATCTCCCATTGTCCTTTGCTTTGATATTTATTATTTTCATCCTTTTCTTAACATCAGGTTTAGTTTGTTTTTCTGTTTCTTTGAAGTACAAAATTAAGTTGTTTACTTGAACTTTTCTTCTTTCTTCATATGAATATCTTTTGCCATGAATTTCCAAACAGTGCCCTACGGCTCTGCTGATACATAGAAGAACCCTGATACTATGCTGGTGACAATATAGAAGCACACAATATATTTGTAGTAATTATGAAACTGAAAAAGTAAGAAATAATGCAAAATATTCATAAGAATACTTATAAACAGACCTATTTCTACATCATATTAAGTGGGGGAAACCCAACAGCTTTCCCTCTAACATCAGGAATAAAACATCACTACCTCCATTCCTGTTCCACATAGTATGTGAAACTTTAACAAGAACAGTTGGAAAGAAAAGAAACAAAAATGACATGCATAGGAAAGGAAGAGGTCAAATTACCACAATTTGTAGATGATATAATACTTTACCCAGAAGATCCAAGAAATCCACCAAAAGACTCATAATTGATAACTAAATTCAATAATGTAGCAGGATACAAAATCAACATACCAAAATTGGTAACGTTTCTGTACATTAAATGAACCCACTGAGAAAGAAGCTAAGAAAGCAGGTGAGCCGCTACTCACAATAGCAGCAAGATAACTGAATGTTAAAACAGAAACACTCAACTTGTGGGAAACAGATACATTTCTGACGTCACAGGTGTAGGCAAAGACTTTCTGAGCTGAACTCCACCTTCACATATAGGAACATCAGTAAGAACAGGCTGTTACTACAGATGCCATCAAAGCTTAACACCTTTATCTTTTGTTTGAATCAACCTAAGATTTCTGTTCCCCATGTGCCAACTCTTTTGTGCTTGAATTTAAGAATCCAAAAGCCTTGTTATTCTGTCACTGTGCATCTGATTAATTCATCTAATAGCAAAAGAAGCCAGAGAATCAGTAATAGTATGGAGAAAGAGTAGTCTAATATCAAAATGGAATGCTTAACCAATGAGGTGAAAGTATACTACACAATGATGGGAAAACTGACTTTAAGTGCTCATGTACATGAAATCATTTTGATAGCTGGACAACATCAAATTCTATTCACAATACCAATTCTGATTATTTTCCTATTTGACTTCAACCCCTACAATAAAGATTTAGCCTATGTGAATACTAATGATTATCTTCAGTAAAATAGATAAAATTTTTTACCTACCATATTTCCATTACCAAATGAAGTCTTATAGACAAAGAACAGATAACAAGTCATCACTATAACTAACAAAATACTTAATATGTCCTTCTGAATTCTACTTGCCTGATATTCTTGCTGTCATCTTATTTTTCACCAGGTGAAACACATTAGAATTATAGCAGACCTCATAACACAAACCTTAAAGCCCAGGAGAGCTTGCAGTAAAATGTTCCATGACCTAAAAAAAAATTACTCACAACACAAATATACTGTGCAATAGTATCTTTCAAAATAAGTAAAGAAATAAGGTATTTTCCAGAGAAATGGCACCTTAAAGAATTCATGACAACCAGCCAAGCACTCTGAAAAATTCTCAAGGGCATCCATGAAAGAAAAAATGAAGCCAAAGATGCAAAAAAAAGACAGACAGAAAGAAAGAAACAAAGAAACAAAGAAAGAAATCAAAATAAAAGTATGATGCATAATGAGAGGTTAAGCAGAAGAGAGAAATATAAACCAGCAACAGGAAAATAGTGCAATGACAGAAATAAATCAATACTTTGGTTATAACTCTCAATTCACAGTCTCAGTTCCCCAGTCACAGGTGCAGAAAGGCAGAATGTGTAAAAAAATAAAACCTAAAAGTGTGCTGTATACAAGAAACATTTAACCCCTAAATACATTTGTGCATTAAAAATTAAAAGGAAAGCAATAGTCCATGCAATGTAAGCAAGCAAACAAACAAAACAAGACAGAAAAAGTTCTTTTATTTTCAGAAAAGTGAAATTACAGCCAAAACTGATCAAAAAAGGCAAAGAAGGTCACTACACATTGGATAAGAGGACAACTCAACACAGAATGATAAAAATTATAAAAAATATATCCACCAAACACTAGTGCACCCAACATCATAAAATGAGCACTTCTCGACATAAAAGATCAGATAAAAATCAATATGGTTGCAGTTAGGATTCAATAACCCACTGTCTGAACTAGATCAACTTGGTCTGGAAATGTAGCTCAGTGACACTGAGCCCATTGGCAAACATAAGGTCCTGAGTTGGAGCCCCAGTGCTGAAAAAAAAAAAAAAAGAAAGAAAGAAAAAGAAAAAGAAAAGAAAAGAAAAAGGAAGGACGGAAAGAAGAGCAAGAGAGAGAGAGAGAGAGAAAGAAAGAAAGAAAAAAAGGATCAACTAGACAAAATATCAATAAAGAATATCAGAGTTGAACCAAGCTTTTAAACAAATGGAATTAATAGAATTATAGAATGTTTAAACTGATAAAAAATGAAAACAATTTCTTCTCAGAAGCATATGAAACTTTATCCAAAATATATTACATATTAGCTAATATAACATGATTGCATAAATGCAAAATAATTAAGCTTATCTCATGCATGTTATCAGATCATAGTGCAAAATCTAAATATCAATGAAAATCATGCAAATGAATGGAACTTGAATACATTCTTGAATAACCAGTGAATCAAAGAAAAATTAAGGAAAAAATTAGACATTTACTAGAATCAAACATTAATGTCAATACACATATCAGAGCCTATAAGACACTGGGAAAGCAATCCTAAGAGAGAAGTATATATTTGTAAATGTCCACATCTGAAAAACAAGGTATACCTAAATAAATAACTAATAATGTACCTCAAGGTCCTAGAAAAACAAGAACATTACAAATCCATAGATAGCACAAGGAAAGAAAGCATAAAGGTCAGAGGAGAAATTTTTGAAAATGAGCCTAAAAAATAAAACAACTCAAAGAATTAATGAATAAAAGAGCTGAATGTTCAAAGAATAAACAAAACAGAAAACTTTAGCCAATGTCACCAAAAAGTAAAGATTCAAATCAATGTGAATAGAAATGAAAAAGGCAAAATCACAAGACCTTGCTGAAATCCAGGAGATTATTAGTAGCTCTTTGAAAAGTTGTATTCCAATAAAAGGGGAAATGTAGAAGAAATGGATAGATTACTTGACGAATAAGAAGTTAAAACACTGAACAAAGAAGATATTAAAAAATTAAACAAAGAGCAGTGAAATTGAAGCAGTAATAAGAAACCTACCAACCAAGAGAAATCTGATGGATTCCTAACTGCTTTCTAGAAAAAACTTTAGGAAAAATCTAACACCAACATTCTACAAACTTTTTAATAAAATTGAAAGGGAAAGAGTACTTCCAAATTAACTCTTGGAAGGTAGAATTACCCAGATTCCAAAATTAGATAAAGACTCAACTAAAAAAGAGAAATACAGGCCAATCTATCTCTTTAATGCAAATAGATGCAAATATTCAGAAACAGGTAAAGAGATTGCAACAAATCATAAAAAAGTCCTTGCATTCTGATCACATAGGTTTCATCCCAGGAATCATTCAACATATGTAAATCAATACATGTAGTGTATCACATAAACAGAAGCAAGGAAATAACTCACAATAATCTGAATAGGTACAGAAAAAAAAACCTTTGACAAAACAGAACATCAATTTATGAGGAAAACTCTGAGGAAAATAGGTATAAAGAAACTTTATCTCATTTTGATAAGAGCTATTTATAACAAGCCTGTCAGTATCATTTTATATGGGAGAAAACTGAAAGTTTTTCCTCTAAAATAAGGAGCATAACAAGAATGCCCACTTTTACTACATCTGTTCCATATAGTACTCAAAATATTAGCTAGAGCAATCAGATAAGAGAAAGAAATAAAAAGTGTACACACATGAAAATAATTGAAGCTATCCTAATACAGAGATGTTCTGATCCCCTATGTAGTACAGTGAAAAAATTCCACTATAAGATGCCTACTACAAACTACCAAATTCAGTAAGTTAGTAAGATACAAAATTAATGGACAAATATCAAGAGCATTCTTATACACCAATAAAGAATCCACCAAGAAAAAAAATTAGAAAACAATGCCATTCATGGCATCTTTAAGAAAAATTAAATGCTTAGGAATTAACCCAATAAAAGAAAGACCTCTACAATGAAACTACGTGCCCTGAAAAAGGAGATCGCAGAGGACATCATAAAAAGGAAATATATTTCCTGTTCCATGATAAGCAGAAGCATTACTGTCAAATGGCCGTATTACAACAGCATCCCTCACAGAACTACAACAACTATCCTAAAATTCATAAGGAACCAGAAAAAGACCCAGAATATCAAAAGAAATCCTAGTGAACAGGAGCAAAGCAGGAAACATCACAATTTTGGATTTCAAGTTATAATACAAAGCTACAATGACTAAAAAGCAGCATGTTACTGGTGAAAACTCAGGCATAGAAATAAATGGAACAGAATAGAGGATACCTAAGGATCCTCAGACATGTTCAGTCATTTAATCTTCACCAAAGAAACCAAAAAGATATTCTGGAGAAAAGAGGTAATAGAGGAAAGATTCAACAATTGGTGCTGAGAATACTAAGCTACCTACACTTAGAAAATTGAATTTGGACACATATTTCTGGTCATATACTAAAGTAAAATCAAAATTAACCAAAGAGCTAAATGTAGCAAGAACACAAACTCTCCTGGAAAATAATATAGGCAATACTCTTGGGTAAGTACTTCTGAACAGAACCTCAACAGCACAACAAATAACATCACGAATTGACAAAGAGGATCATATCAAATTAGAAAGCTTCCACACAGCGAAAGTGTACAACAAAATAAAGTGACAACCAACAAAATAAGAAAAAAAGAATGTTCTCAACAATTTTTGGACAGAAAACTAATGCATGAAATATATCCCAGCACTCGGAAGGCAGAGGCAGGAGGATTGCTGTGAGTTCAAGGCTGAGCTCAGGGCCAGCCTGAACTACAAAGAGAGACCCTGTCTTAAAAAAAAAAAAAAAAAAAAAAAATGGATGCACCAAAAAAGTAGACCCAATCAAAATACGGACAACTAAAATGAATAGACAGCTCTCAGAAGTAGTACAAAGGGCTAATTAATACATGAAAACATGTTCAGCGGTTTTGGCCATTAGAGAAGTGCAAATTAACACAAAACTCACTTCTGGATAGCAGCCATTCTTTATGGATTGAGGGGAAATCTCAGTGATATTTTCATCTGCGTCTTTTGAATGACCAGTGGTGTTGAGCATTTTTTATATGTTTCTTTGCTGTTTTTACTGCTTCATCTGAAAAAAATTTTTATGTTTGATGCCACTTTTGAATTGGGTCTTTCAATTTGAAGGGTCTTGGGCCGGGGATTTGGCTCAGTGGTTCCAGCATCTGCCTGGCAAGCACAAAGTCTTGAGTTTGACCCCAGGTAACCACATACCACAGTGCCGGGTGTGGTGGCTCATGCCTGTAATCCCAGAACTCAGGAGGCAGAGGCAGGAGGATTGCTGTGAGTTTGAAGCTGGCCTGGGATACATCATGAGTTCAGGGCCAGCCTGAACTACAAAGCTCGATCTTGTCTCAAAAAAGGTGGGGGGGGTCTGATTTTTTATAGTTCTTTTTATATTCTAGATATTATATTTACCAAATTGTTGTAAAGTATGTAAACCTACAAGAAAAAAGAGTAAGCTTCTTCAAATCTAAAAAACAAAACACCAGAGAACTATAAGGCTTCAATTAAAATATTATCGGGCCGGGAAGTTAGCTCAGTGGTTCTGGTACCTGTCTTGCAAGCGCAAGGACCTGGGTTCGATCCCCGGTAACCACATACCATACTGGGTGTGGAGACTCACGCCCAGCAACAACCAGTACCACATACCACAGTGCTGGGCATGGTGGCTCACGCCTGTAATCCCAGCACTCGGGAGGCAGAAGCAGGAGGATTGCTGTGATGTGAGTTGGAGGCTGAGCTCAGGGCCAGCCTGAACCACAAAGCGAGACCCTGTCTCAAAAAAAACCCTTAAAAATATATATATATATTATTTTATCAGCCATTCTCCTAGTTCATTCAGTTCCATGTTGTCAGTTCTATTCTACTTGATTTTCAATAGCAGTTTCATGAACCATCATTTTTTTCATTACGCAGTTCAATGATATGATCTTAAAGTTCTTAGAAACCTCTGTTCCTGAGTCCTTGCCATGTTTATTTTCATGAATCATTTTGAAGAAACAACATTTTTGGTCTATATTTGGTTGCAAATACTTTCAGAAGAGATTCAAAGTAGAGCAATGACTGAATTCCCCAAAATGTAAAATGTTCATGATAAAAGATCTAATATCAATTCATCATCATAATAAGGCAGCTGACAGGAAAATATAATTATTTCTCTGTAATCTAACATTTAAAAAAATAACTAAAATTATGTTTTAATGATACACCAGACCATATGAAATTTATAAAACTTTCATATAATTTTTGGACTTATATATAAATCTCATATCCAAAAAACATAATTTGAAAAGATTTAGCATCACTTATTTTTTGCCAGTACTTCTATAATTTAGCATGTTAGGTAATTCTATATGTAAATATCGCCCTTTTGTGAACAGAAAGAACAAATTCTATTAAATATACTTGGGAGTCCTAAACACTTCCAACATAAGCATAAGATCAAAAATACTTACTTTAGAATTTGATTTTGGGAAGTTTTCACAAATGTTAAATGGTTTAAAACACTTCCATATGTCACAAATTATTATAAAACAATACTTAACCTAATTAAGTAATCAAAAATATGATGAAAGTTAACATAAAAAATTATTCTGAAAGGACACAAAAATTGTGCTTCCTAGGAAAATTATTGAAAAGACGAAGAAAAATCATTTTTCTAAATTTCTTCTTTAAAAATTATATAATAAACCTTTGTTTTAAGACTGAATTCTAATTCTGAATAAATATACTAAGACAAATTTTAACAGAACTTTATAAATAAATGTATCAAAACTTAGCTAGCTTTGACTGTACAAGATTACTTTTCTGTGATTTCCTTTTTGGCAAATATTTTACAAATTTTTAGTCTCTCATCTTTTCTTCTGTATTTCTCTCTTTGTAATTCTGAAACAGCCAGTCCTTCTTTAGAACAAAATTAATTACTCCATTTTGCATTACACAACGTATATTTTAATGTGTTGGAAATTTCCTACCAAATTGCATTTATCCTTCTGATACTTTGAATACAGAATTATTTCCCCTTATAATTTCCAGTATTTAATTTCTTTACATTAATTACAAGTTTAAGTTTTAATAATCTGAACTAGTGAAAGTGAGAAAGTAAGCAATTATGAACTATCTGTAACATACCAACATTCTATGGATTTATGCCTTTTCATAATTTCTAAAATCCTATGCTTTCTCATAGTACAATTCCTCATGTTCTTTAACAGAACCAAATATGTTCAATTTTTCTATAATAAGGAACCAAAATAAGATATACTTACATGTTTCAGCAAATAATACTTGCTCTTGGTTTTTTTTTTTTTTTTTTTTCAGTACCGGCGATCGAACTCAGGACCTTTTGTCTACCAGCGCTACTGAGCTAATTTCTGGCTCCTTTAATATTAATTCTCCCCCAGAAATAATCCAGACATTTAATAAATAGCTATAACTTAATTTAAACTTTTATAATTTTGAGGTTTCAAGGTATTGATGGATTTTGGCAATTATTTTTGATATATATTTTCAGAAAGTGTATTGCTGAGATTCATTTATAAACAACTCTTGTTCTTTCTCTTCTCTTCTATTCTCTTTCTCTCTCTCTCTCTCTTTTTCTCTCTCTCTCATTTGCTCTCTATCCTGTCATGCTGGACATACATCAGACAATCCTTCCTGTGTGTCTGTGTAGTACTAGGAACCAACTCCAGGGCTTTGTAAATACTAGGCAAATGTCGTATGACTGAGCTACATCCCCAAACTCAAGTAATTCATATTTATTTTACATTTCACCTTAAATTTATAGCTTTAGGAATTTATACATGTAGCAGAGATAACATAAGCTTGTTCCATTAATAAACCTAGCTAGAATAAAATGTATGTCTGCATTATATTTAATGCTGATAATTCTAATAATATTCCTATTTTGATTATACCAAAAATTTTAATTAGCTTGCTTCACCAGAGTTTATCTTATATCATGTGAATATAAAACATAACATTAAATTTAATTTCAACATATCTGATATTTTTATAAATAATTTATATAAGTGGTCATTCATCTCTAAGCTAATTTGGATAGAATAACTTCAAAGAATTTTAGAAAGTAATTTGATAATACCCAAAATAGAAAAATACCATAAATGCATACATATACACATAGATACAACATGCAAACAGATGGTAAGAGCTTGTACCTTCCATTTTAAAATTGTAGCAATGAGTCAGGTAGAAAAATGTAAGTCACTAGCTTTTAAGTGAATGGATGAATCCAAATCATGTTTATGACAGATGGAACAAATGAAAATTACAAATTCAGATAGATAAAATTTTATGATATTAGAGAAAGCATTTTAAGATTTTTCATTTTCCAAATTTCCATATAGTTCCTTTTGGTTTCTTTTTCTTCAAGTAGTTATTTCTCTGAAATTTCCATTTCAGAAGATAATTATCAAATTTTATGGAAGACAGGTAAGGTAGTTACATCTTAGACACACAGAGAAAAAATCCAAAATCTCTCCAAGAGGGATTTTTGGAGCATATTTGCCTATTTTCAGAGGCCAATGTTATAAAGGCCAAGGACTAAGCTTCAGGTTTCCAAGGAGACATCTATTTGCTGCCAGTCTATTTCCAATTAGCTTTCTATAAAGAAGTAGTTGTTTTTTTGAGACTTGAGACATTTGAGAGCAGTGAGCTCAAAGTTCAAGTGACTGAAGCACTAAAAATAGGAAGGGGAACCATCTAACAGAGGTAGATAAAGAGCTGGGAAAAATAGAAACTTGAAAGGGGAACATGGAAGTATTTTAGCTAACTCAGTGTATATTGAAAGGTGGTAAAAACAGAAACCAAGTATATGGAAAGAAGAAATCTTACTGGAGCCACTTTGTAGAGGTTTTAAACTTCATTTAAGAAGTCCAATTAGTAATGAGGGGAAAAAAAGTGTGATAGTAATAAAAAAATGGAAACAAAGCTTATGTATATAGGGGGTGAGGTTGTAGGTCCATAGTCAGTCCATAGTCATTCAGCTCCAGAGTGTGGCTGCATATCAGAGGGGCATCACAGAGGAAGAACAGTCCATGGCAGGGCAGGCAGAAGGCAGCAATGGTAACAGGGAGCTTGCTTGCTTTCTGAGCCTTTATACTCTATCCAGGATATAAGCTTATTGTTTTGTTATGACCCATACCCAGGGTGGGCCATCTATTATTATCCATACCTCATTCAGTAAAATGCGGTTATCACATATCCTTAATCCGAGCATCACATCCTAATCTAGTGCCACACACTCATGATCGAATTACACCCCTAAAATCCCACGTATGACTGCATGAGACTTTGGTGGGGGGTGTAGATACTCACTTTAACAAATCTCTTCGGAATTTTTCTGGGGTGTAAGAAGTGGTTGTAGCAGGCTATCTATTAGATGAACAAAATATTTAAACCATTTGTGGATGGGGAGAGGAGGGCAAGGGAAGGAGAAGTAAAAGGATTAAAATGTGATATATATTCATACCAATTCTCTGTAATGAATGTTTTTATGTATCACAAACATACTAATGAAAAAGAATAAGTCAATATACTAAAATTAAAATTTAAATCTGAACTTTTTAAAAATTAAATTTGAAGTATTTCCAAAAATATCTGAAAATTTTGTGTGGGCAGAGAAATATAAAAGTCACATTGGAATTATACCTAACAAAAAGCAAAGATATTTAGCCTTTCCTTACAAACAGAATGATGTTTATATACATTGATAGAAAGTAGCCTTTCCATGAGCTTGGAGCCATACGTTTAGAAAATAATTTGTTCCTGTGTTAAAGAATTCTTGGTTTCTGGAAAATATAGCAGCTGCCTCCCCAAATATGAGCATTTTGCTTCAACTCCCCTTCCCAAGAGTAGGAGTCTAAGAAGTTGTTTGATATTTTAAGTAGTCATTTTAATGCATCTTTCTGGCTTTTTTGTTCATCTTTCCATGAAACTATTGGATGAAGCAATATTTTAGCCACAGTTAAAGATGAAATCTCAGCATTGCTTTAATTTGCATTTCTCTAACGTCCAAAAATTTTGAACATCTTTTCATGGACTTATTGTCAATATGTACTACTTCTGAGAAGTATTTATTCATTCAATTGCCCATTTTTTAAATCTCTTTTTTAATTGAAATCTTTATTGGTACATTACATATACACATCATGATTGCACTCCACAATGGGGATTTGTACCAGTATAAGACACAACTTAATTCTCATTTTTTCCCATAGCCATACCCACCCTACCACCCCCCATATACATAAAATTTGTTTCCTTTCATTTTTGTTATAATCTCATAAAATAAATAGGTCACAGATAGGCAAATATCGCATCTTTTCTCTGGTATGAGAAAATAAAGATGTAAAGGAGTTCTAGAATTGTATCTTATATATTGTGAAATAGAAAATACTCAAAGTGAAATAGGGTGAAGGGGGAAAAATAATGATTTTTTTAGTAGATATAACTTATTGAAATTCTTATATATCCTAATTATTAGTCCTTTGTCCAATGAGTAGCTTCTACTTTTCTCATGTTTTAGATTGTCATTTTATTCTGTTGGCTACATCATTTGATTTGCAGGAAAAGTTTTCTAATTTGATATGATGCCCTTTGATGATTCATGGTGTTATCTGTTGTGCAAATAACAGATTTTGTGTGTTGAATGGGGGAAAATTGATATTCTCCTTGTCTGGGCCACAATCCACCTGATCAGATGATAATTTTTATTTGAAAGCTTTGTCTTGCTTTTTTGTCTCTTGGCTTTCTGTTTAAGAAGTCCTTGATTCACTCTGTATGTCCAAAAGTTTTAGCTATTGTACCTTCCAGCACATTCATGTTCCCTGTATCAACATTTAAATATTTTATCCATTTAATGTTAGTTTAGTACATGATGTGAGATATGGGTCTAGATTCAATCTTCTGAATGTGTATAGTCAATTTCCCCAGCACCACTTGCTTAAGAGGTGATCTTTCCTCCAGCATGTGTTTTTTGGTCACTTTGTCAAAGCTCAAATGGATGAATATAACAGGGGGTTATTTAGAGATCCTCTATTCAATTGCCTTGATTCAGACCAGACAAAACGGAGAATCCAGAAGAAATGAATAAAGTTTCCTAAATGAATATGACTTACCAAACAGAACCAAGAAGATAAAAAATCTTGAATAATCCAATAACTTGCCAATGAAATTGAAGCATTAATAATGATAATAAAAAAAAACAACTACTAACTAAGAAAAGCACAGGACCTGATAAATTCAACATTGTTTCTTTAGGACCTTTGGAGAAGATTTAATACCAGTACTCCCCAAATTCTTTAATAAAACTGAAAGAATAGTAGTACTTCCAAACTCATTCTTGGAATATAGCATTAGTTTGATTCCAAAATCAGAAGAAAAGACCCAACAAACAGAACTACCAGCCAATCTCTTTAAAGAAATTTGATGCAAAAACCCTGAACAAGATACAGTCAGACAGAATACAACAAATCATTAAAAATGTCTTACATTCTTACCATTTAGACTTCATCCAAGGAATGCACAGATAATTGAACATATACAAATAGGTAAATATAGCACATTACACAAACAGAACTAGAGACCAAAACTGCTAGCCTCATTCACCTTGCCTCATGTGCCATTTCAAAGTAGCCACTAAATAAGAGAACACTGAGACATAATCTGCATGACGTTGACCATCACCATACTAATAATCAACACTTCATTTTTAGTTCAGACTTATTTTCAGTGAAACATGGTTTATGTTAGATTTTCCCCCATAAATGAAATGTTTTCTGCTGTGATTTCTACTGCTGTTTGTGCAATGGTGATATCTTCTGATTTTTCACAAATTCACGTTAATCAGGGTTAGTTTTCTATGAGTCAGGTAGCATCTGATAGAGTTATTTCCCATGATATTTTGTTGTTTTAAGGCATCTTTGAATATATGGCCACCTGCATCAGAACTACCTCTAGGTCTGACATTCTCTCTTCTCATTTTTCACTTTTGTTGCCCAGACTTTATTAGAACTTTTTTGTTTCTTGAATTTGTCTGCTTTTTATAGCCTAATTTTTTGCTAAAGTGGTAATTAATGTAATATTTTGTTTTGCAGTATCAGGGATAAACTCAAGTGTTCTGTGTTTTTTTTGTGTGTGTTTGGGTTTTTTTTGAGACAGGGTCTTACTTTTGTAGTTCAGGCTGGCCTTGAGCTCAGGCTTGAACTCACAGCAATCCTCCTACCTCTGCCTCCTGGGCTCTGGGATTACAGGTGAGAGCCACCATGCCCCGGCACTGTGGTATGTGGTTCTGATTGCTGCTGAGCGTGAGTCTCCACATCCAGCACTGTTGTATGTGGTGACTGGGAATCAAACCTGGGCCCTTGCACTTCAAGGCAGATGCCGGAACCACTGATCTAAATCCTCAGCCCTGTTCTTTGGGGTTTTCATTGTTTGTTTGTTTAACCTAAGTAGCTTTCATCAGTGTCTGCTTTAAGGTCACTGATTATTTTGTTTATTAAGTTCATTATCTTTTTAGATGTATCACTTTTGAGCTTGCTGCGGACCTTACTGATTTTGAGAGAAAAGTAAGATTAAGTATTCAATTCAAGAGTAGAAGTAGGCAAATGTAACAAAAAAAGAACAAAGAAGAACAGAAACAGCCAAATCAAAGACAGAGGAAGAGGAAACTTCAAAAAGAGAAAAAGAGGGGGCCGGGGAGTTAGCTCAGTGGTTCCGGCGCCTGTCTCGCAAGCGCAAGGGCCCGGGTTCGATTCCC
>PVIR01013504.1:25370-42301 GCA_004026965.1 Petromus typicus
AAAAAAAAAAAAAAAAAAAAAAAAAAAAAAAAAAAAAAAAAAAAAAAAAAAAAAAAAAAAAAAAAAAAAAAAAAAAAAACCACCTAAAAAAAAAAAAGAGAAAAAGAAACATACCCAAATATCCAAATAACAGCAAAGGAAAAGAAAACCGAGTCTAAAGACTTTCTCTTTGTGTTTTAATGAGTAGTTTCTTTCCAGGGCCTGCAGTATTGGAATCTACCTGATATAAAGAGGAATATCAAGTCAGTAGTAAGTCTTATTTTGTTTCCACACTCACATTTTTGTGTTTGAACATCCCAGCCTTTCCTGCTGGGTATGACTGGCCAGTGTTGTCTGCCCCAGCCTTTTATTTACTCCAGCAGTTTCCATTTTTTGTATCCTTCAGTGTGCCATATCACTCGTTATCTCCACATAGCCTTACATTATGTGAATTCGTGAGGTGCCCCCATGTTCTACAAGCCCATCTGTCATACTCTTCAAACTGTGGCAACTATTCAAGCCAAAGCATGTTGGTTGATGGAGAAAGGAAACAGACCATGGAGCTACTTTGGAGGCTGGTAGCGCGATAGGGGGCGGGGTGTCAAGCAGTTTGGTGATCTTACTATCAGCACTTTCAGAATTAGCTCTCTAAAGGTCACATGCGCCCAGCCTGGCTTCTCAGCACAGCTCCTTCAGTCCTTCCCAAACCGAGCTTACTGTTCATAGGAAATCTATATATATCCTGTAACCTGAGTATGGCTGTCTCTTGTGGAGGTTTCCCACCCGGTCACAGTGGTAGGGTGACTTCAGAAACCCCGAAGTGCTGTTGTTACGTGATTTCTGATTCCTGGGATAAATCATTTTTAAACAGCTATTTCCCAAAATGTCTCCTTATTAATTGCTTTCAAGTATAATAGGCACTGCAATGGATTTCTTCTCCAACTCTAGCCTACCATATAGAAGGAGTTACATTCAAAATAAGACTCTACACCTTTTCTGTAGTTTACAGTAAGTGTGGGTTTTTCTTTGGACATGAGCTCTTGGCCTGGTCTGTTGTTTTTTTATGGGGTCTCTGACCCTTTCCAAGCTTACCTTATATTTTAGGAAACAAGTTTTCTTCCATGAGAGCCAATATTAGTATTGCACATGATTTCCTTCTGTCATTTGTTTTTCTTTCTTTATGCTTCAGTGATCTAATAGATAATAGTTTGTTCAAAATAATAGTATTGGCAATGCATTTGATTATATATATTTATGTATACTTATGTACATATATATATATATATGAGATATGCAAATGTACTTAGAGGTCTACTTTATGTTTTCTTCATTAAATTATTGTTTTCCACATGTCTTGATTCTAGGTCCCACAGTAACTTATTTTGCTGCTGTTTTTTGCCTTGCCATTTTTCTTAACTTTTCTTGATGCACTTCTAAAAGTCTAAAGCCAAATCCCAAGCCCAACCCTAGACCTCTGGAATCAGAATGTACATTTACCAAGACCTCATGTGCTCAATTTGCACATTCAATAGCACTCTGAAATTCAGTAAAGATGCATCATAAATCCCCTGGCGTTATGGGCTAAATGTCTGTGTTCTCAGAAACATCAAATGTTGAAACCCTAATGCCCAATGTGATGGTAACTTCTCATCCAGTCCATATTACCATAAATGAGAAAATATAGTATGAAGACAACACCAAAGGCATGGTTGTAATATCCTTCAATAGAGAATTCATAAAAGAAACATATCCAGCTTCAATCAAAAAGAATAAAGAAAAGGCAAAATGCAGGAAAAACAACCAAGTTTCTTGGAATTATAATCACTTTTCTATCTCTAGGCTCTTGTTCAGAGGGTGACAAGAATGAAGTTGATGGAGTAGCAGTGGGGGATGGACTGGGTTGTTTTACTGGAAACAACAAAGAAAAGCCCTCAGTAGATGAGGGAAGCTCCAAAGGTAAGACTTCGAGGTGACACCTAAATCCAGGAGCTTGCGAGTCCCTTTTGACATATGAAAGGGGCAGATGGATGTGTGAAAAGTAAAGGTATGCACTTCCCATTGAATAGCTTCTTGTCAACAGATTTTATAAGTCCTTTGTCCTTTGCAGTCCAATTGGACCTTTGTCTCTTGCACTCCAATTTCCTGAAGCTTATTTCAGTTTATCCAGGTACTGGCCTTTTGTTCACTCCATATATTAAGGACCTTGCCCTTTGTCCTTTATCTCCTCGTCTCAACAGTGGTGACATTAGCTTCTATTACGGATGTGGGAGTATTGTTCTGTCTGGCTGCTTCCTTACTGAAAAAGGGCACAGGCAGGGCAGCAGCTGGAGCCCACAACCAGCACTGTAGGATCTTGTAGAAATGTATCCTCATGTCCTGGGCCCTTGTTAACCTTGGAGGTCCAAGGCCAAAATATTAGTTGTCTTCCTAGTGTAGCTGTATATTTGAGCTTTGATCTATAAGCCTCACTTGTTGAATATCCACAAGGTCGGTTTTACCAGTATTGAAGTTGGGAGCAGTAAGTTTAGCCATCATAATCTTATTTGGATATTAAGTACTTTTTATCTTAAGTATTTAGGTACTTTGAAATCTAAAATGTAACCAGAGAACTGCCATTCTTCTAACCATGCTTATTATGGGAGTCAAATTTTATAGAATAACAGATGACAGTTATAAACTTTTATAGGGAAATTTTTAAATAGTAAATATAACATTTTAGCATAACAATCTTGCTGACATTGTTATGTTAGAATCATTGGGTATTTTATTTCTAGAAGGGTATTTAAATATTTAAATATTTTAGTGTAAAGTAACTTGTCACAGAGAAGAGATATGAGAGATTTGTTCACTGTCTCTCCTTATTATAAAATCAAATTTGAGGTCTTCTCCCTTTATATTTTAAAATTTACACTTAGAGAAAAGTCTGTTATCTTAAAATGGCCCCAAGTTTATAAAATAAACCTAAAGATGACATTTAAGAGACAGAAATTGAATCACCCATAATCATTCAAGATGTACCACATGTCTCTCAAATCTCCCTCGTGTATTTTTCAAAAAAGAGATAAAAGGCAAAAGGAAAGAAAAAGGAGAGTCAGGCTGAATGAGCAGTTGCCTTATCTCAGGATTACGCTGTATGTTCAGCCCACCCGACTAAGGCTAGACTGCAGCCCATCTTACTCTGTCAATCATCTCTGTCAGTTACACGGAGATCTGTGGTCCATATCCGGAACAAGCACCTTTATTCCTGATGCATAGCTATTCTAGTTGTTAATAACAAATAAAGCAGATAAAAGGAGTTATACACACCAGCTGGCCTTCTATTTAAAATTTTACTCTAAAAGCCTTTATATCTGGGGACCTATGACATGTATAAGGAACTCAGCAGTTTAAAAGTCTGGAGATGTCACTTAGCAAGTATAAATCACATGATGCCATAACACAATTATATAACAATTATAGAAAATTTTACCACTACAAACAACTTTAGCCAGAAGTAACCAGTTATGGTAAAATGTTTTAAATTTTGTATCTTTGAATGCTTGTATACTTAAAGAACACAAATGCATTTAATTTACTGTAAGATAATTAACAATTTGCATCAAATATATATAGAAATATTTGTATATATTTAGTCACTTTCTTACACTTAAGCAGAATTTAGATTTCTTTCACAAGTTTACAGGGTGTGACTATACTAAGGAACATATTTAGGGGTCCTGTAAGTTTGAGAAACAGGGCTATTAACCACAAACTTACTACTCAATATGCAAATTGTATTATTTATACTATAACAAAATATTTGTTTAATCAAAGCTACTAAATGTAAATCAAATTTCAAACAGCAGGACGAAAGTTGGAGAGCTGTCAATTTTTGATAAGTTTATATGTCTAAGGTCTAGATATACACTGTATAAAAGAGAGTTACTTTGTATTAAATTTGTGTAGTCTTCACATTATAAACTTAACTTTAAAGTTTAGACTCACAGTATATCTTGTTTTTAGATATATAGGTTTTGTCCTAAAGATAATTGTGTATTTAACCAATCATAAACTGATTATTGCAGGCATTTTATAAGCAAAATTTAAATAAACTCTTAAAATTCAGATTTGCTAACCAAAATTGAACAATGAAAAACACAAGAAACTATTGTAATACATTATACAGCATTTGTTTCTTAATCTAGTTTGGTAAGTTTAACCAAGGACATCCTAATTGCTACAGAAAAACTTATTATTTTAGACATACAAACCTTAACCTTTTATTATAAGGACCTTAAGTGTATTATAATAGGATATTTAATTCCATTTGTTGAGGCATGCCACTGTGACTGTGGAAAAAACTCAGAATTTTCCATAAATGAGTAAAACTGAATGAACTAGTTTTATCCACAGAGGAGAGTCTTGTCCAATAGTTTTCTAAAAGGTCCCCACTTATTTATTTTAACAATTATTTTGATTAGTTTACTCATGAGAAAAAAATCATAACAGTTAACACAATTTCAAGGTATATATCGTAGACCAAGGTAAAACTCTTAAGTTATTGTATATAGACCATAGGTATTTTATTTATAAAACTAATCTTTTATATTCTCTTGGTTGACTAAAAACTTACATGGAAACATATCACCAAATTTAAAGACACTTTTGTTCTCACCAACTGATGTAAATTAGCCAATTGTTAAGCTATGTAAACAAAAAGTATTTGGGCTGATAACATGAGAGTGTACTTATGTACTGTACAAGCCAACATAAGTAGAATGTGTACGTGAAAATTCGCCTATAGAAATATGCACATTAACCTTAGTCATATGTAACCTTTATGTTCTCAAAATTTAAGGCATTTATTTGTAAGTCCCAGATAAGCCTCAAGTTCATTAGCCATCATCCCATAATGTTTTAAGTGAGTTTGGGTACCTTCAAAACACAAATGTTGGCGAGGCTGCAGAGAAAAGGGAACCTTTCTCCACTGCTGGTGGGAATGTAGACTCGTACAAGCTATGTGGAGATCAGTGTGGAGATTCCTCAAAAAAACTAGGATTGAAGGTCCCATTTGATCCGGCCATCACTCTATTAGGTATATACACAAAGGAATTAAAAGGTTCATTTTACAGTGAAATATGTGCACCCATGTTTATAGCAGCTCAGTTTGTGATTGTTAAGTCTTGGAAACAACCCAAATGTCCATCAACTGGATACTGGATCAAGAAGATGGGGGTCTTTTCTAGAATGGAGTATCACTCTGCCATTAAAAATGATAAGACTGAGTCATTCATACTCAAATGGATGTACTTTGAGGATGTCCTCATAAGCGAAATAAACAGGTCACAGATGTGTAAATATCGTATGAGAAATGAAGTTGTAAATGAGTTGTAGTATATATAGTTGATATTGTGAAGTAGAAAATATTTAAAAGGAAAGAGAGTGTAAGGGTAAATAATGAGGGGAAAACTAATGTGGTAATAATAAAGAAAAAAGGAAACAAAGATTATGTGTATAGGGGGTGAGGGGTTGCAGGGCTGGGGGAGAAAGGGAAAAAATGAGAATCAAGTCATGTCGTATACTGGTACAAACTCTCAATGTTAAATGCGATGATTATGTGTATTCATAATGTATATTACCATTATTTTTGAAAGGCTCAAAACAGCTTGAAGCTTTTTGAACTCATATGGTTTTGTATGTGAATTCTGCATCAGATAATGAACATAACCATAGCCATCTGTTTTGCATGTAAACAAATATGGCCTTTTTCCACAGAATCATGAAACAAATTCAGTTCATGGACTGAGATAATGCTATGCAACAAAATCTTGGTTTGTGAACATAATTCAACCTGGAGACATGCTCATAATCCAAAGTATTTGTATATAAAATTGAATTTATACATAAGAAACAATAGAAATTTAGATAATTCATTCCACAATTGAAAATATTCATATAAAATTATTACAATACTGCATTATTATACAAAATAATAAAGATGATATAATACATAAAGAAAAATAAACAAATTAACCTGGAATTACCTTTGTAAACCTTTGCAGCTAATCTGGGAGATGCATGATAGAGGAGGATTGTAATGTAGGATGACTTTCACTGTCACTGATGGAATCACTGCTATTAGCTCTGTGCATCTTTTTTTAATGCAACTTTAACAAGGATCCTATCCAATGGCACTTACTTGTGTCTCCTTTTGAGGATATCAGGGAAATGTGACATGGTGTTGTCATTAAACAGACTCATCACTCCCATTGCTCCAGCCTTATTTGGGTGGTGCATTTCTAAAAATTTGGCACTGTTCCCCTGATTGTATACATGACTTTAATCTCATTTCAGCTGAGGGATTCTTCCAATTTTTCTCCTCCTCTGCTACAGACGAGCTCTCCTTTATAACCTTTTACTGTTAGAAAATGATTCCTCATAATCTCACAGCGAGAAAGAGGAGAATCATCAAATGACTTGTGATCATGTGACATTTGACATCACATACTACTCATAAGACACTGCTGATTTATCAGTTTAATATCTATTAGAAATGTTTGCTTGTCTTGAAAAACACTCATGGAACAATCTACTTACAATCTAAGGCTTTACTGTACATTTTTTTTAGATGTATTGGCCAAGTTGAACTACAATAATGTGGACTAGGAGCATAACCTATTCCAGTTGATCTATCAGAACATATCTGGGGGAGGATGATCTGCCATATTCATGAAGAGAAAAGCACAACGCTGTAGTTCAACACTGAATGGAGGCTTAGAAGAAGGTTCTGACCAAGAAGTTTCAGGTTTTCAGAAAAGGGGAGAGCACCTAGAGCATTTGCTTCTCACCTCTCAGAGGAGTACAGGTTGAACATGACAGGCAAGTGAAGCTTCTTCTGCCGGATACTCGGCTGCAATGATGGGATCCAGCTTCAGGTGGAGGAGCTCTGAGCACTGACCTGAAAGTAGCCCCAGCGAGTTTTTCACAAATGTCACCCTGGTTTCCACCAGTCCCATACAACCAGACATCTGTCTCTGAAAAGGAATCCAGCCGCCCCTATGGCTAGCATTTCCTGTGTTCCTTGGGAATCAGTAAAATTAATCCAGGAGGTTCCTGGGAAACCTGTCCTCTGCTTCCAGAATGGTGGCCACTCTAAAATCCTTTAACTGGCTGTGCGAGTGTTCACTGTTTTGTAGACTGTAAGAGGCAGATAGAAAGAGAGAGAGAGAGAGAGAGAGAGAGATCTGGCCTTTCCACCACACTTACCCTCCACAGAGAAGTCAAGCCTCATGCTGGACATCAAAGATCTAACCAGTTTTCTCTCTCTGAGCTGTTGTCCTCAGCAGAATGAATGCAGCAGACAAGACAGTAGGTGAAGAATGAACTGGATGTGGTTTATTAGAAAAAACGATGAAAAGAAGCAAAGCCCTTAGTATTTGCAAGGTCTTCTAAAGAAAAAGCTTAAATATAGAAGTTTATAAGTAGTGTTTTTGTTTTTTGGGGGGTATTTTTTGCTCACAAAAGAGGCAGACAGACATCTGAAAAGGAAGGCATGCAGTTGCCACTGCAGTCTCTTGTTGTCAGTAGATTTTATTAGTACTTTGTCCTTTGCACTCCAGTGTGGCCTTTGTCCCTTGTACCCCAATTTCTCAATGCTTATCTCAGTTTGTACAGGTTCTGGCCTTCATTTTACCCAGGCCCTGGCTATCGGTTTGCTCAGTTCACTCAGACCCTTGCCCTTTGTCCTTTTATCTCCTGGCTTCAGAATCTTCACAGTAAGACAACAGAGCTATTCAACTATGAACTTGTAATGTACTTCAAACCCAATATGCCTCCAAGGTAAGTATGAGCTCATCGGAGCTATCATCTAGGTGTCACCAGGTTAAATAGTTTTTTGCCTGATGCCAAAAGAGCAAGTACAACCCGATGAACACTATAGGTGGGTTCATGGGAAGTCCTTGTCAGAGAGACCACCAGGCAGTGCCAGATGCATAGGAACCTCAGCAAGAGCCACCTGAGTGATACTGATGCTCCAGGAAGTGTACAGGGCAGAATATATGCCCAAAGAGGATTATTCTCAATCCTTCAATTGAATGGAATTGGCCTTTTTGGACTTACTTGGATATCTTCCTTCTTTCCTACTTCTCTTTTTTGGGATGGGAATGTGTATTTTATACTTATTTCACCATTGCATTTTAAACCTAATTTTTCTGTTTTCACATATGCACACCTAGAAAAGAATCTTTCTTCATAAATCTTAACTAGAATTCCACCTGACTTAAATGAGAATTTTGGCTTTTAGACTTTAAATTTGATACTGGAAGTTAAGACTTTTGGAGTTATTGATATATGATGATTAAGTTGATGTTTCAGTTTGACCATAATAAGGGATGCCCAGGTATACACTGAAATATTATTTCTAGGTATGTCTATGAGAGTGTTTCTGGAAAAGATCCACATTTGAATCAGTGAAGTGAGTAAAGATCTTGCCTCGCCCGTATGGGCAGGTATCACATCATTTGAACTCTCCCTGGCCTGGATAGAGCAAAAAGGTGGGAGTGAGGCTAATTACATCCCTTTCTTCTCAAGCTCTACTAGTCATCTTCTCCTGTCCTTGAGCTACAGGCCTTTGTCCTTGGTCTAGATGTTACACAGTGGCCTCTACTAGCTCTTAGGCCTTTCCATTTGGACTAAATTTCATCCCTAATCACCTTGTCTCTCTGGTTTGCAGTCAGAGTGGAACATTTTGGCCTCTGCAGTCACATGGGCCAATCCCCTTGATGAATCTCTTCATAGGTATTTATTTATTTATTATTGCTTCTTTTTCTTTTGAAAACCCTGGCTTAAACAAAATAGAAACATGTTTTTGATGGACAAAGGACATGAAATTTGGGAGACCCAGGGAATAACAGCACAGGGTAAATATGATCCACAAAGGAAGAATACATGATAGAAAATAATTGGGCCAAAGCAAGATCAAAACCCAGCAGGACCATAGCTCAATGATCAGCAGCAGGGACACTTGATCTAAGCTCTAACTGGCTTCGATGTTCTCACCCCTGTGACCTTGCTGGTTGTAGCTCACATAACCTCTCTCTTTCCATTCATTGCTGAAAGCTTTTTGCACCAGCTGTTCCACATTCCTGCCAACTCCATCTTCCTAGAGTCTCCCCTGCAGCTTCAGCTTTACTCTCATAATTTCATGCATCACCTTCTCAGAAGCTCCATGCAAAGAGTTTAAACCCTTTCACAAAATGCCTGGCCTCGTAGGCCTTCCTTTGAAATGAGGTTGGAAGTCACTAGGACCCTAAAACTCTTGCATTCTGCATGCAGGTGATACCATGGGGTGCCACCGCATAAGCAGTAGCCAGGCAGACTCGACCAGGACTGCCCCAGCCTATGAATGACCGAACTCAGGAAAATACATACTCAGGAGCCCTGAGTGAATAACGTCCTAGAGTTCTTCTCTCAAAGCAAAATATTTCAAAGGAGCTTATACTTTTACACCTTTGAGCCCATGAGAAGGGGACTCTGGCCAGTTTCGGAGACTCCCTCAAGGCGTCTTTCCTGTCCTTCCAGTGCACATTACTTTGTTTCTTTTTGATAGCACTAATCTTTTCAGCAACGCTATCTCATTTGGCTCGTTTTTTACGTACACTTGTTTTCTGGACAAGCTGGGTTTTTCAGAATTTTGCACTCTTTTTTTCTCCCAGTTTTCACCACAAAACTGGCAAAAACAACTAGCAATACCCATGTCACAACCTGAGTATTGTGTTGCCTTGAAATTTCCCCAAACAGACAACCTATTCTATTTCCCTTAAACTCAGTTTCCTGCGAACATCCTGGGATATGGAAAAAATGTAGACAAGATGTGTTTTTTTTTTTTTTTGCCATAATATGACACAAATGGCCTCTAGCCCAATTCCACAGAATTCTCATTCCCCTATAAAATCTCATGAGCAGTCTTTCCTATTAGTATTCCTTTCATGATTCTGGCCCTCTGTATTGCCCATCAAGCTCCAGTTACAGCATTCTAAGCTGTTTTCAACCTGACTCTCCATAATTTTTTATATTCCTTCTGTAAACCAATTCCAAAGGCTTCTATCTACTCACAGCAATGACACCAATATTTGGTACCAATTTTCTGTATTCGTCAGACTTCCATTGCTGGGACAAAATTCCTAACACTCACAACTTAAAAGGAGGAGAAATTTATTTTGGCTCAGAATTTCAGGGTTTCTAGTCCATGGTTTGGCTGGCTCCGAAGCAGAAGCATGGCAGAAGTAGAACAGGGGATGTAACTCAGGGACTCCATGCTGGCCTTGAAGCACAAGGTCCTGAATTCCATCCCCAATACTACCAACAACATCAACAAAACATGGTAGAAGGACATGGAAGACAAAAGCTGCTCATTTGATGGCACCTGAGAAGCAGAGAAAGAGAAAAGCCAAAGAGGAAGAGACCAAGGACAAGATACAGTCCAACGTCACACCCATGACCTACACAGACACAACCAGAAGTGTACTTTACAAATCTTGTATGTGTCTCTGAACCTAATTAAGTTAACAGTTATGATTGACCATCACAGAAGGCTCTGGTCTGAAGACTACTCTAAAAAGTGAGACAGCAGAGAGCTTTCAATCTGTCTTTGTCAGCCCCACCCCCATGAGCACGCGTGTGTGTGTGTGTGTGTGTGTGTGTGTGTGTGTGTGTGTGTGCGCGTGCATGTGTCTGTGTTTCTGTTTTTCTCTTTCCCAATTTCTCTCACTCCTCCTCCTTTCACCCCCTATAGGACACTTTTAGAAGGCAGCCTTCTACAAATTAGGAGGAAAACTTCACCAGGAATTAACTATGTAGAAATCCTGACTGCAGGCTTCCAGGAACTAGAACTATGAGAAATTGCACTGTGTAATCTATTGTTTAAAACACTCCGGTGTTTGCTTATAGTATCTTGAGCCAAGGAACACACTTGGTATATTGTCTAATTTGATAGTCCATTTAATTGGCTTGAGAGCCTCTTAGGGCATCAGAAAGCACAGTTGTGGGTGTGTCTATGTGAGTCATAGAGGCAGGACTTTGGGAACTATCTCTGGTCTCTGGCCTCTTTCTCCTTGGTGCTATCTCCTATTCTCTGCTTCCCAGTCTCTTTGAAATAGCCAGCTTTACTTCACCACATCCTTTTTCCATGGTGTTTCTGCCTTGGAATGAACCAGCCATGAACTTAAACATTGGAAGCTGTTAGCCAAAAACCAAACTTCTCCTCTTTTAAGTTGCAGGTATCAAATATCTTTGTCCTGGCAACAGAATGTGACTAAAAAACTTGAAAATTTGGAAAATGCTGATGCTGAAATTCTTGCTACAATTACTGGGACAAACACAGAAAACATTGACTGTAACTTCATTATTGAATTTGAAACTGTCCAAAGGGACTCAGAAACCTCATATCCACTTCTCTTGCATGTATATATATATGCACACAATTTTATCAATTTTATTTCATTACAAAATGATCTTATGGCATACACTGTCAAATTAAGCCTACCAGCCAAATCCAGGTTATGAAGCTTTTGTAATAAAATTTATTATAACAGAACTGTGTTGATCTGCTTTTTATCAGAATAATGAAATACTTGAGATAATTAATGCACAAAGAGAGAAAATTATCTTGGCTCACTCTTTTGGGTGTTTCAGTCCACAGTTTACTGGAACTGTTACACTGGACCTGTGCCAAGTCAGTGCATCACAGCAGGAGCCTGTGGCAGAGAAAAACCCCTCACATCATAGTAGGAAGTGAAGAAAGAGAAAGATATTAGGTCCCAGAATACTCTAGGAGACCACACTCCTAATGCCCTAGAGACCTCCTACTAGTCCTCAATTTCTCAAGGTTCCTTCACCTCCCAAGAATGTCACCCTGGTGATCAAACCTTTAAAATATGGACTCTCAGGGTACACTTAAGATCCAAAATATAATTTTCATTATGGACCTTTATTTACATCTTCAGCATTCATGAATGAAGAAACCAGAAGAACAAGTGGTGATGGTCAAATAATGCATCTCAAAAATGGAGACTCTAGAAGTGGCAAACATCTGGCACATGACAGACTCCAGCATGTGGCTATGGGGCTGGGTGGTTCAGTGAAGAGAGAGACAAAGACCTGGGGATGAGGAGGGCAAGGAAGATTGGGGAAGGGTGCTGGATCTACTGAAGCCACCCAAAAGAGGGCCAGTTTGAGCATGGAGTGATTTACTCACCTGCAGTGCCTAAGTTCCACGAAATCACTACATTGTCATCCATGGTCCTCAAAACAGAAGGGTAGCAGAAGCCACCACCAAGTGGCTCACACCACCAAGGAGCACAGGGATTTGCATGTAGAGGTGGAATAAAAGTCTAGAAATAGTAATGAGAAGCTAAAAAAAAAATACAGCCCTAACTCCCACTCTAGCTACGTAGACTCAGAAACAGTTGCTCGTTTATCTACAGATAATGTGGTCCTGCAAGAGGAAAAAATGTTATGAACTGAAGAGCAGAGCTGAGGATGAAGAAGTTGTTATTAATGGGATGAGGAGTCCAGTTAGTGTTCAGTGGAAGAATTTTGGGGGATGGGAAAGCAGCAGATCCATGGAGCTCAGGTGGTTTTCCAGATTCATTAAGAGTATATGGAAAAGACGGGATAATTGGAAGAAATGATCTCATGTGATCCTATGTTCCCTTGCTCACAGAGTCTCATGCACATATTTTAACACAGTATTGGTTCCTTTTATTCAGATTAAAAACATAAGTTCCCTTAAAATCTTCCCAGGTGGCTCAATAACTAACCCCCTTTCCACTTCTCTTGCCTTCCTATAGTTGCAAAGTGGTCAGATGAAATGACAGAGAGTTAGTTTTAATCTTGATCCCCGAAATTAATACTTGTATGATCTTGGGCAACCCATTTAGCTTCTCTTAGTTTCACTCTTTTAGTCTGAAGAATGGGAGAGGTGATGAATATCATCCTATGGATACTTGTGACCTGGTCCTCCACATATGGTCCTGGTCCTCCACATATGGTCCTGGTGCTCCACATATGGTCCCAGTCGACGTTTTCCTTCCTTTCTTAACACGCTGCAGAACTGGAGATGTTTTAGTTGTGGTCTGACTTCTCACGAGTGAAATGGAATCTTGACTTCCTGTGTGCAAGCTAGATGTCTAGGGTGCCATCCTAGATTTACTATGCCATAGTTTAAAGACTTACTTCACTTTATCAGCTCTTTTATGGAAGTGTGCAGTCAACTACAACTACGAGCACTTCACAAACAAACTGCATCAATTGAGTGCAGTAATGGATATAGAATATCTGTCCAAGTACAGATAAATTGAAACAGCCTTATGTGAGAAAAGGCTCTTCTTAGCCTTCCTAAGATGTCCTATCAAAGTACCTTACTCCATGGGGCTTAACCAATGGAAATTTACTTCCAGAGTCATTTTGCAGATATCGGGGTTAGAAGTTCAAGATCAGGGTTTCAACAGATTCAGTTTCATGCTCAGGTCTCTCTTCTTGGTTTGGAGATAGGTGTCTTCTTTCACTGTCTTCAAGTGTCATTTTTTTCTGTGTGTGTAGCTGTGTCCTACTCTCTTCTTATACTGGATTAGAGATTACTTTCATGATAGCATATTAACATACTTTCTCTTTATTTCTTCACATAGTGTGTACATATCTGTGTCTTAACCTCTTCCTGATATGATAATATTGTTCATGTTAATTTAGATCCCACCTTTATGACATTATTGTAACTGTATTTCTTCTTTAAAGCCCCGATCATCAAATACAGTCACATTCTAAGGTACTATGACTATGACTTCAACAAATGAATTTTGGTGGACAACATAGAAATGCATGTACACATGTAATGGGAGAATGTGCAAACGTGTATAAGGCAACATTATCCACATTAAAAATTTCTTAAAGCCTAAAATATGGTGAAATTCGATCACTGTGTTTTCAATATCTTCAAAAAATTATGACATATACATATGTAGGAGTATTTTTTATCTTTATTGGTACATTAAATATACACTGTAACAAATTACAATAAAGTGAATGTCCATATAAGCAACACCTGAATTAAGACACAGACTCTCACCTGTCCTGTAGAACGTCCCCTTGGAGAACGCCTTTCTTGATCATACTTCCAACCCGCCTCCAGTGCTATCATTTTGATTCTATGTGATTTCAATTTTCTTTAAAATTTTATTGCCTAAGAATGAATCACAAAGATATGGAGTATATTTTTTCATTTCAAAAGTTTTCTATAAATTGAATCATAAAGTACTCATTCTTTCATCCTTACTATTGTGTGTAGTTGTTGTTCATTCACTTTTTGGATATATGATATTTTCACTATCTTAATGTTATGCTCCGTCAAGACTAAACCTATTTGAGAGAAGTAATTGCACAATTGGTCTATGACTGAGCTGAGCTTTCCTGACAAACTGAGCTTTCCTGACAAACTTGGGGATTTGACTCTTGTCTTCACGTCTGGTAGCAACAGGGAGCAACAGGGACAGACTCCAGTGGTCCCACACGCTGTGATGATCCAGGGCAGAACTACACCAGGATCTTTTTTTTTTTTTTTTTTTTGAGACAGGGTCTCGCTTTGTAGTTCAGGCTGGCCCTGAGCTCAGCCTCCAACTCACATCACAGCAGTCCTCCTGCCTCTGCCTCTCAAGTGCTGGGATCACAGGCGTGAGCCACCACGCCCGGCACTGTGGTATGTGGTACTGATTGCTGCTCGGGTGAGTCTCCACGCTCAGTACGGTATGTGGTTACCGGGGATTGAACCCAGGCCCTTGTGCTTGCAAGACAGGTGCCGGAACCACTGAGCTATATCCCCAGCCCCTACATCAGGATCTTCATCTACAGGGATTATTGCTGACATCTGCCCTGCCCTGTGAGAATACATCTACATAATTGCCAGCACCTGCCCTGCCTTCTGCATGCTGGGATTATAGCGTGAAAGCTTGGTACCAAATAAAAGTGTGGCAAGTTCAGGTATTTCAACTTTTGCTACCCAGAGTAGCATGGATCAGGCCCAAGCTCAGCTTCTTCTCTAATCCTGATTTCTGCCTGTTTATTGGTTGTTTCACCGTGTGCCCTGGGATTGACAATGGACTAGAACTTACCGCAAGGTTTCCACTTATGTCCCATCCCCGTTTCCCACAGTACTCTATTAAGCTCTTCAACTGATGATGCTCACCTAAACTGTATCCAGTGTTTGACTTCTATGAATGCCGTCTGGTAAGCACAAAGAGAGTTAATTTTTCTTTCTGCTCAAAATGAGCCTTGAGTGAGACTTGAGTAAGAAGTTTACAAACATTTTTGACTGCAGCCATAGTAAGAAAATGCTTTTATACTGTGACCGAGAGCACCCACAAGTGTACCGAACTGAATCAAAGAACACATCACTCAGTGTGGAATGATATTTTCCTCTGTACTGATTTCTAGTCGAATTCCTTGTTTCAAATAAATTCTGGTGGCGACTCACTAAACTGATCCAGGATCCATTCACGGTCTGCAACTAAAAGATAGAAGAAGTCTTGATTATAAACTTGAAAACATAAAGCAAAGGTACGTTAGTACATCACTTCCAGAACAAGCTTCCACAGATTCCAAGACTACCATGTTTTCAGGCCGATAAACTCAACCCTGGCAGGAAGCAAAATCGTCACAGCCATCTGCTCCCGTCTCTTCTCCCCAGAACCGCGGCCCAGCTCACACTCAAAGCAGCAGGAGCAGGCGTTTGCCCAGTGCAGTCCGGGCAGCGGGGCCAGGCAGTGCGGGGCGGCGGGCCCAGAAATGGCTTCTCCTCCTAGCCCTTGGGGTCGCAGGAGCGCTGCCTCCTCGTGTCTCCAGCCCCTCAGCAGCGAGGACAGGCGACTAGTGAGGACACACAGGGCCCCACAGTCCCGCTCTCCGGAAGGGCCGCGCTGTCCGCAGGCTGCCCCTGTCCCCACACGGCCCGGCCCACCCGGTTCCCACGGCCGCACGCGCGGTGTCCACTGCGGGTCACGGCCCGGGCCGGCCTCGGGTGCAGGCGGTGCGGGATGGAGCCCAGGCTGCGGGGCAGCCGCCCTGAAACCTCCTCTGCCGGGACCCGAGCCCGGCGCCAGGGCTCGCCTGGGCCACCGGACGCTCCCGGGAGGCCTGGGCGGGAGGCCTGGGCGGGAGGCCGGCGTGCGTGGCTCGCCTGGGTCTTCGGCAGCGCCGCGGCCCCCGCTCTCCAGCGCTTCCCGCCGCCCGTGCGGCTCAGCAGCCGGGAGGCTCCGGGCCGCTGCAGCTCGGAGGGGCCGCTGCAGCTCGGAGGGGCCGCTGCAGCTCGGAGGGGCCGCTGCAGCTCGGAGGGGCCGCTGCAGCTCGGAGGGGCCGCCGCCCTCAGGGGCGCGTTTGAGGCGCGGCTTCCACGCCTGGCGGGTGGGCCGGGCACAAAGTGGGAGAGAGCTGGAGGGAAGGACAGTCACAGAGGAAGGACAGTGGGAGACAGGACGGCAGGGCTGGGGGACTGAAAACTGCAAGCTCAGCCCTGCTGGCCCCGAGCGAGCGCCGGCCTCTGCCTGGCTGGGCAAACACCGCCACCTGCTGGCCGTGGAGCGCCTGTTCCCCTGAGCGGCAGAAATTACTTTTGAAAAATGTCCTGAAATGGGCAAAGGGAGAGACAAATGACCATATCTCGGCCATGCCACAGCGAATGCCTCCTTGAGGTTGGGAACTGCAGAGAAAAGTTATCAGGTAAGGGAGGGACACCATCGGGTTAAAAGTTTTTATTTATCTGTTTTGTTTCTGAGACAGGTTCGCGCTGCTGTTTTCTAGGCTGACCTTGAACTTTCTATGTGGCCCGGGCTAGCCTCTCGCAGTGATCCTCCTGCCTCAGCCTCCTGGGGGCCGGCAACAAAAATGTGCGTCCCCACGCCCATCTCAGTGCACTTGGTGTTTAACAG
>PVIR01013505.1:0-42046 GCA_004026965.1 Petromus typicus
GTGTGTGTTTGCAAGCACTGTGGTAGTTGCCTTGTTCTGAGTCAATTCAAAATGTTGACCTTTCATGGTTACTTTGGCCTTGGGGAAGAGTCAGAAGTCACACAGTGCCACAACTGCTGACTAAGGCAGATGAAAACACACTGTCATATCTTTATGAGCCTGCCTTTTCTATGGGATGATATATGGAAGCAGCAATTAACTTATTTTTTGTCACACTCATGAGAAAGCACTTCCAGAACTGTTTCAGAAAGTGGCAAGAATGATGGATAAGTGTGTTCAAAGACAGAAGGAGTACAGTGGTGCCTCAGTTCTCAAACACTTGTTTGCAAACAGAAGTATTTAGTAAAATTTTGCTTTTGTTGACAAACTGTATCAGGTGACAAAAGCATCTTTTCCCATGGAAACATAAACATGGCCATGTTTTATCAAAACCATAAATCAAATTAAGTTCATGAAACAAGGTACCTGCGTATTTTGTGTGGGGTTTGTAGCAGTGGCTTATTTTAATATTTTTTAAAAATTTAAACATTTACCATACATTTTGATTCCTCCTCATATGTCATCTGGACCTCCTGTGATCCATACCAATCAATAAATTTCCTATTTTGAAGTATCTTTCTATATAAAATATATAAAGTGTAAATACATAAGATGTAGTCCTATAAAGAATACTGGTTTAGAATAAGAATGAGAGTGGAGTGAGGAGTAAGGGATTTAGCTCAGTGGTTCCAGTGCCTGCCTTGCAAGCACAAAGGCCCGGGTTTGATCCCCTGTAACCACATTTAACAATGCTGGGCGTGCAGACTCACATCCACCAGTAATCAGTACCACTTACCAAAGTGCTGCTCACACCTGTAATCCCAGCACTCAGGAGGCAGAGGCAGGAGGATTGCTGTGAGTTCAAGGTTTGCTTGGGGTACATAGTGAGCTTAGGGCCAGCCTGAACTACAAAGCAAGACTTTGTCTCCAAAAAAAAAAAAAAGTGGAATGAGGTTACTACGTTATTAGCAACCATGTGAAAATATTGATTTTTGTTTGTGGGTTTGGGTTTGTTTTTGAAAGGGATCTTGTTATGTTGCACAGCCTAGTTTCACATTCCTAGGCTCAAATGATCCGCTTCAGCCTCTCAAATAGCAGAGACTACAGGTATGTGCTAATGTGCCTCACTTCATTTTTAAGATTTTTTTTAACCTCCAAATTATATTAGGTATGTGTGGTTCAATCAAGTTGTGTAACATGCAAGTCATATGATTCAACTTTAGAATGCACTTGGGAGGATCCAAGAAGACCGCTAATAAGATTTAAAGAAAGAGAGTGGCAAACCACAAACATACCTGGAGAAGAGCATCCTAAGCCAAGGAACAGCAAGTACAAAGGCCCTAAAGCCAGAATGTGCTTGCCACATTTGAGGAACAGCAAAGAGACAATGTGGCTGAAGAGTAAGGGACAAGAGGAAAGAATGCTAACTCCAGCCAGATCATACCATGTCTTTTAGATCATGATGAGAAATTGGCTTTTTCCCTGTACAGTGATTGCTGTACAATGGTTTCAACTTTGCTGTATGTTAGAGTTTTTTCCTAATTGCAGGTCCATGGGCACTGTAATTTCTTTAACTACAAATAGACTGGAAGGGACAAGATTGAGAATCGTGGGCCGGGCTTTTAGTTCAGTGGCACCACACTTGCTTGCAAGCATAAGGACCTGAGTTCCATCGTGGGTACTGCAAAAATAAAGAACGGGAGTAGGAAGACTAGTTAGGCTGCTTCAGTAACTCAGGTAGCAGTGGGAGTTGTAAGAAGTGCTGCGTTAGATTCTGAGTAAATTTTGAGTAGAGAGCAAGAGTAGATTATAGAATGGATTTGAGGCTGTGCGTGGTGGCACATACTGTTAATCCCAGCTACTCAGCCCAACCCAGGAGAATTGCAGAGCCAGTTTGGTCAATTTAGCAAGGCTCTGTCTCAAAAAAAAAAAAAAAAATTTTTTTTTTTAAAGTTTTTTGAGACAGGGTCTTGCTTTGTAGTTCAGGCTGGCCCTGAGCTCAGCCTCAAACTCACATCACAGCAATCCTCCTGCCTCTGCCTCCCAAGTGCTGGGATGACAGGCGTGAGCCACCACACCCGGCACTGTGGTATGTGGTACTGATTGCTGCTGGGGTGAGTCTCCACGCCCAGTATTGTATGTGGTTACCAGGGAATTGAATCTTGGTCCTTGTGCTTGGAAGACAGGTGCCAGAACCACTGAGCTAAATCCCCAGCCCTCTTGTCTCAAAATTTAAAAGTTTTAGAAGCTTGGAATGTAACTGAGTGGAAAAGCCCTGGGTTGAATGCCCAGTGCCACACACACACACACACACACACACACACACACGAATGTGAAGTGTGAGAAAGAGAATAAAATATAACAAGATTTTAGACATGAACAACCAGAAGGATTGAGTTGTTATCCATCAACTGGACTTTGGGAGGCTAGGCAGTTCTAGAAGATTTGGATGGAAGGTTTTCTTTTTTTTTTAGGAATATGGTAAGTTTGAGATGCCATTTAGACATCTAAACATAGATGTCAAGTAGACAGTTAAATATACAAATTGTTAATTCAGCCAGGCATGGTGCCACATACCTGTAATCCAAGGACTGTGGAGGCTGAAGAAGAAAGACGGCAAGTTAGAGATCAGCATGAGCTACATAGTGAGTAAAAAGCCAGCCTGAACTACACAACATGAACCTGTCTAAAAAATGAAATGAAACAACCAAATTGGTAATTCAGAGGAAACATCCAAATAGGAAATGCAAATGTATGAACCTACGTAAAGATTAGGAACACAAGCACCAGTACCTTGACAATTAAATGGAAATAGTACTCTGTGTAGTCTAAACTCTCTTCCTTGTACTTTTGTTCTAGACTTTTTCTTGTAGATGGTTCCATTACTTTATATTGCCATTCTGATTTTTATGTCCATTATTGCCTGTAGTTCACTTATATTCTAAACAGTCTTTGTTTTTTATTTTAATGTTGGTCTTGTTTTCTCACAGATTATATGTGTTTTTAGAAAAAGTCTTCTTTGATGCACTATAATGCTATAGCTGTGGAAGACATTTACAATGTTCGTAGAATAAAATAAACTACTCAGATATAGGATTTTTCATTTCTTTTATTTTCCTGAAGCATCACTTTTAGGTATTCAATTTAGATACTTCTTGCTGACCTGTGAAAAAATGGACAGAATTAGAATTTTGAATCTACTGCAACTCATCCCCATTTAGGGGCCAAAGAAGGAGAGCTTACTGCAATATAGAAAAAAAAAAAAAAACAGCTCTTCACCATATTAGCTTTTTATGCAGACTTCATGTGGTAGCAAGGCAGTTCTTGCTAACCAGTTTTACTTCCATTGTTTTACATCCAAGTACAACAAGCAGGAGATCCTACACAGTAGTCCCTGTGCTCAGCTGAACCAACTCAACCAGTATGGATTACCATCCTATCCCGTAGAAATAGCTGAAACTGGGAAAGTGCTGGGTTGTGTGACTTGGCAAATTTAAAACATGCTACACCTCTGGTTCTCCCAAAGAGCCTGGATTATAAGAAAAGCCTGTGTAATGGGGGCTGGTGATTGAAGGAAAGGCAGGGGAATGGGAAAAAATAAGAATGAAGATATATAATGTATAGGTACAAATTCTCAAGAATGTGGTCATAATGTATTCCTAAAATGTACCAATATGCTCAATTTATTTAAAAAAAGTTCCCCCCCCCATGGAGTACTTACCCAAATAAGGAAATAGATATTGATGTTTAAAAAAATAATGCCCCCTACACCAAGTAACTCAAAGATCTAATCATTAAGCTTCCAAAAGAAGCTTGTAATGCATGGCACTTGCTTTGTTTTGTTTCCTTTGATTTTCTTTTGAGATAAGGTCTCACTGTGTAGACGTGGCTGGCCTCAGACTTGGTTCATATATAGTTCATTCTGGCCTCCAACTTGTGATAGTCCTGCCTCAGACTCTGCATGCTGCAATTATAGGTGTATGTCACATGCCTGGCTTAAAATGCTTACTTTGAATCTCCCAAGTTCACGTACAATATCACATTTTCCCCTGAATCAACTGCCTGTCATAGATTCAATTGTCACTGATGCTGAATGCCACAAAAAAGTAAATACATGAATGAGTAAAAAGCTAACCAGCTAGAAGGGTCAGTATTTCAGCACAACACTTTCTAGGACACTCCCACTTGATATTACAGGTTGTTTCTTGTCTTTATAATTCTTTCCTATTGTAAGTTTACCTGAAACTTGTTCCTTTGCCCTCAGTGCCCTTGAGGCAGGGTGGCTGCTAAGAGGCCTGGGAAACCATTGTAGAAGCAAAAGGCAGTGAATCAGCTTCAGTACTCTACTGCTGGGACATTCACACAATGTAGAGTCTTGGAAATGTATCTACAGATGCATCTACTTTCTCTTTAGCTTCACTATTTCCTTTCCTTTTTATAGTAATGAGTTATCTTTTTCCACATGATGTTTGTTCTATATTATGTATCATTTTTAGCATTTTAATGAAAAATTTGAGCAATATGTGAGGAATTAATATAAAGAGAATGTTGACTCCATTATTTTGGAATTTGGGGTGGCTCTTCTCATTGCTGCACCTCTGGACATGAAACACAAGACTCTCTGTTCTAGGGTGTGCTAAAATCAGTTGTAACACTGGCAGATTATCAAGCCAAACTCAATGAATAGTTGTTGAAGTTACTCATGTCCTGGAGCTGTGCACATAGTGGAGTAGCTAGCTTTTATTAATAAACACACTCTGATCAGACCTTTGCTCTGTGGTCTTGTTCATCGACTTTTGTGTTGTAAAAATTGGATTTGGATGCAGTTGGTTTAAAAATAAAGGCCAGGATTTAGCTCAGTGGTTCTGACACCTGCCTTGCAAGCACAAGGGCCCAGGTTCAACACACACACACACCACCACGACCACCACCCCACCGCAACCACATACAACAAAGCCAGGGGTGGTGACTCACGCCCATCAGCAATCAGTACCACATACCATAAGGCTGAGCGTGTTGGCTCACACCTCTAATCCCAGCACTCAGGAGGCAAAGGCAAAAAGATTGCTGTGAGTTCGAGGCTCACCTGGGCTACATAGTGAGCTCAGGGCCAGTCTGAACTACAAAGCAAGACCCTGTCTGAAAAAAAAAAGTAAATATAATAATGGAATACTTATAGAAAATAACCATTAAAATTTCTATAATAGGATAAAGTAACATAAGATAATGTTTACCGTGTAATTGAATGTAAAATGCAAGTTACAAACATTATGTCCCAATTTCATTCAATATTATACAAACAAAAATATTTTTTAAATTACCAAATATTAACCATAAGAAATGAAGTTAGTAGTGATTTTTTTTTTTGCTTTTGTAACTATTTCAAAATAAAGTGTATTTCATCTATGATCAAGTGAATTAGTTTTTATAGGAAAATGTTTATGATATTGTTATTGTCTAAATATTTGTATCCCCTTAAAACTCATATGTTGAAATCCTAAAACTTAAGGAGATGGTGTTAAGAAATAAAGCCTTTCTTTAACAGTTTATTGGTTTATGAAAGCAACCCCCTTATAACAAAGAGAGCCCTGTTACTATGTGAAATTAGCCTTCCATTATATGAAATTTGAAAAAATAGTGGAGCAAGTCTTCACCAAATCTGCTCTTGCCTTGGTCTTGAGCTTCCCAGCCGTTAAAATTGTGAGGAATTTCTTTTGTTTACAAACCACCTTAGTTTCTGAATTTTGTTACAGCTGTCTAGATGAACTAAGATAATTACCAAAACTACCAGAGTCAAAAAATGCCAAAAATATGTCTAAAAATAGATCTAAGCCAGGCATGGTAGTACACACTTGTGATCCCAGCTATCTGGGATACTAAAGCAGGAAGATTCCAAATTTATCAGTGAGAACCCTGACTCAAAATTGTTTTTAAAAAGAGGGGCTAGAGAAATATAGCTCAGTGGAAAGGCTCAGGATTCAAGCTATAGTGCCAAAAAAAACCTATATATACATGTGTGTTTAATATGATTTTTACTGTTCAAAACCACTGTAGATTTCTCATGTCTTGCCTACATCATTTATTCTTTCACTTAAAAAAATGAAATACTGAATACTGGAAGTAAATGAACAGATATAGCTCCTGCCCTTCTGCGACTATTTGTGTGCCTGTATTCTCAGCACTCCGGAGTCTGAAGCAAAGGATTCCTTGTGCCCAGCAGTTCAAGACTAGCCTGGGTGATGTAATATATAGCATAAATATATATATATATATATATATATATATATATATATGTAATAGGAAGATATATAGATAAATTGGGAAACATAGCTAGCTCTATATGTGGATCCTAATTTGACAAAGCAACAGTAAAAGGACATTTTTTGAGACAGTGGAGTGATTTGACTAGACTGGGTACTAGCTGATATTAAGGAATTAATTTTAATTAAGCATTAAAATATTGTCAGTATCATAATGATAATGATAATGATGTTGTGGTGGTGTTTTGTTTTGTCTTGTTTTTTGAGACAGAGTCTTGCTTTGTAGTTTAGGCTGGCCCTGAGCTCAGCCTCCAACTCACATCACAGCAATCCTCCTACCTCTGCCTCCGGAGTGCTGGGATTACAGGCATAAACCATCACACTGTGGTAGGTGGGGCTGATTGCTGCTGGGTGTGAGTCTCCATGCCCAGTATTGTATGTGGTTGCCGGGGAATCGAACCCGGGTCTTTGCTCTTGTAAGACAGGCTCAGCCTCCAACTCACATCACAGCAATCCTCCTGCCTTTGTATCCCGAGTGCTGGGATGACAGGCGTGAGCCACCACGCCCGGCACTGAGGTATGTGGTACTGGTTGCTGCTGGGCGTGAGTCTCCACGCCCAGTATTGTATGTGGTTACCGGGGATTGAACCCGGGTCCTTGCGCTTGCAAGACAGGCGCCGGAACCACTGAGCTAACTCCCCGGCCCCCTGTGGTGGTGTTTTTAAAAACAGTGTTAGACTACTTGAATCATATACTGAATTATTTCTGAGTTATTTAGAATGAAAATATATGATCTCTAGAATTTCCTTCAAAATTCTCCAGAAAGGAAGGAAGAGGTTACAGACTAGAAGAAACAAGATTAGGTGAAAGTTGATAAATATGAAATGTAAGTGATAGGTTGATGAGGAGAGGAGTAGAAGAGGCTATTAAGCCATACTTTTTTGTGTACTTGAAAATGATCATAACAGTAAATTAAATTTTCAAGAGAGAAATAAATAAAGGGTTTAGAGCAGTATTTCTTCATCTGGCTTGTGCCCTGAGGAAGTCTGAGTGAATGACTGTAAAGATTTATAATATGAGCGTCCCTAAATTGGTGGTGTTGGATACACTCATCTACATGTGTTAGTGCAATCTGGGGAAATTACCAAACAAGTTCCTCTCTCGCTCTCTCACTCTCTCCCACCTCCTCCCTTCCCTCCTTCTTTTATTCTCTTTGGAACCACTGAAGAGATATATACTAGTGTCCATCACAGTGAAGATACAAAACTCCATCCATGTCACCTTCTTCTTCTCCTTCTCCTTCTCCTTTTCTTCCTCTTCACAGGGTCTTACTATATAGCTTAGGCTGAACTTGAATTTACTAGGTAACCCAAACTGGCCTTGAGTTCACTCCAATCTTCCTGCCTCAGCCTCCTGAGTTCTGGGATTACAGGCATGTGCCACCATGTCTTGCTTCAAGACATTTCTTTAAATGGCCTGTGTCTCAGCAAGCCCGCAGAGTAGTAAGAGCACAGCAGGAGTTAGAATCTGAGTTGGACCACAATTATTTGATTTTTTAAAAAGAATAAAACAGCAATGCTGAACATTATGTATGTAGGTGCATTTATCAGGTGTTTGTCCTCTGGGAAGAGTCTTTTTGTTTTGAGTACTCTTTTTTTTGAGACCCAGTCTCACTCAGTTTTGCAGTTCAGACTGGCCCTGAGCTCAGCCTTGAACTCACAGCAATACTCCTGCTTCTGCCTCCCAAATAGTGGGATAATAGGCATGCGCCACCATGCCCAGCACTGTGGTTGTGATTGCTGGTGGGCGTGAGTCTCCACACCCAGCATTATTGTCTGTGGTTACCAGGGATCAAAGCCAAGCCCCTGCACTGGCAAGGCAGGCGCGGAACCACTGAGCTAACTCCCCAGCCCTCGAGTACTCATTTTTTACTTGGGCACTCTTTTATTTGGAAATGCCTATTCTTTTTTTTTTTTTTTTTAGGTTTTTTGAGACAGGGTCTCACTTTGTGGTTCAGGCTGGCCCTGAGCTCAGCCTCAAACTCACATCACAATCCTCCTGCCTCTGCCTCCCGAGTGCTGGGATTACAGGCGGGAGCCACCACGCCCGGCACTGTGGTATGTGGTACTGGTTGCTGCTGGGTGTGGGTCTCCACACCCAGTATTGTTATGTGGTTACCGGGGAATCGAACCCGGGCCCTTGTGCTTGCAAGACAGGCGCCGGAACCACTGAGCTAACTCCCCGGCCCCCTGGAAATGCCTATTCTTTAAAATTATCTATTCTAGATGTCTATCCTCTGTCCAAGGAGTAGCTGAGAAAATATTTTCCCTTTCTATAGTTTGTCTTTTCGCTCTGTTGGTTGTTTTCCTTGCTGTACAGAAGCATTTAAATTTTGTATGATCCCATGTGTTGATTCTCAGTATTATTTCTCATGCCATTGGACTTTTTGTTCAGAAAGTCCTTTCCTACAACTGTTGTACCTATTTTATCTCCAGCAGATTAAATGTTTCTATTTTAACATTTAGATCTTTGATTCATTTTTATTTTAATTTAGTACGTGGTGAGATATATAGACTTAACCTGCATTTAGATAGCCGGTTTTTCAAGCATCATTTATAAAGAGACTATCTTTCCTCCAGTGAACGTTTTTGACACTTTTGTGAAAGATCAGACTGCATAGGATTGTTTCTGCTCCTTCTATTCTTTTCTGTTGATCCACATGCCTGTTTTCGTACCAGTATCATGCTATTTTTATCACTGTAGCTGTATAGTATGACTTCTAGTCTGGGATTCTAATGCCTCCTACCGTGCTTTTGTTACCCAAAATTGCTTTTGCTTTTCTGGTTTCAGGGGAATTTTAGGATTGTTTTCTGTAGATCTGTGAAAGATTCCATTGGCATTTCGATTGTAATTGCATTCAATCTACATAGACTGCAATTATTTCAGACTGGAATTTTATTAGACATAGAGATGCTATGTTCAAATCCTGAGTAGCTGTGAAAGATGAAAAGAGCCTAACTTTTACAAGATGATTGCTTTGGAACATTGTGGACTATCAGTGACACCGGGTCTCCAACTTCTGCTGTGGCTAGGGTAACACCTTCCAGAGGAAACCAAAGTGGTGAAGAAAAGGAGAGAAGGAAATGTCTGGATTTCTCGTGTCAGGATGTGGAGATTCAAGTGGCAAACCAAACATAGCTCTGTGGAAAGACATTATGTGTTCCTCAGCAGGTAAAGCAGTTTACTCATTACCCAGTTCTTGAATTACATGACTGTATCGTATTTTATGGAAACAAGTCTGACTATGATTCAGAGGTGTGATCAGAATATTCCTCCCACTCCCTTTTTCCTTGTGTAATCTTGGACAGGTCGCTCTTTTTAAAATCAAGGTAATGATACCTTGGATGTATACCTCCACAATTTTACAAGGATCCTAAGAGATAATATATGGAACTATAATTTTTGTGACCTATCAAATGCTATACAAGGCATCATTATTACTATGACTAAGTGATTCACATAAAGCCTATTTTCCTTGATTCTATATTAGCAATAAATATTAAATTAGCATATTATAAAATTAGATAGTCATAAAATAACCATAGAGAATCTTCGTGGGTGTATATGTGTGGTATGAGAGACTGCACTCAGAACCTTGCACTTGCAAGGCCAGCATGGCACCACAGAGCTAAGTCTGCAGCCCGAGAATCTTATGTATGCTAAGATCACTCTACATTCTTTTTGATTAAATAGAAAACTCTGGGAATAAGAAAATGTTATCCAGTAAACATTTTACAGGTATATTCTTGAATACATGTTTATCAATTTAAGAAACAATATGTTACTTTGTATTCTATAAATAATCCCTATAAACTCAACTTATGAACTCAGCTTCCTAAGTCAATATTTCTTCTGTTCAATAATGTAAAATTAAAAAATAATAATGTAGAATTAATTGGAAGATTAGAGTAGGAGACAGCTGTGGTTCATGAGACAAATCTGACCCCCAGCCTGTTTTTTGTTTTGTTTTTTTTTTAAGGTTTTTTGAGACAGGGTCTCGCTTTGTGGTTCAGGCTGGCCCTGAGCTCAGCCTCCAACTCACATCACAGCAATCCTCCTGCCTCTGCCTCCCGAGTGCTGGGATTACAGGCTTGAGCCACCACGCCCGGCACTGTGGTATGTGGTACTGGTTGCTGCTGAGCATGAGTCTCCACACCCAGTATTGTATATGGTTACCGGGGATCGAACCCAGGTCCTTGTGCTTGCAAGACAGGCGCCAGAACCACTGAGCTAAATCCCCACCCCCCCCAGCCTGTTTTGTGTAGTCTACAAACTAAGAATTATTTTGACATGAAAAAATACTCTTTTAATCAGAAAAGTGCTGTATAGCTCAGTGGTAGGGCACTATCTGAGTGAGACCCGCAGTTTAATCTCCCCACCACAAAACACAAAAGTACCAAAAGGGGATATTTTATGATATATCATAATTATATGAAATTCAAATTTCATTGTTCATTTATTGCAACATGGTCACATCTATTTGTTTATGTAGTGTCTATGATTACAATAGTAGTGAGTAGTTGTAAGAGAAATCATATGGTCCAAAAAGACTAAAATATTTTCAATCTGGCCTTTCATAGAAAAATTTACCTATCTCTCAGTCAGGTAGTTTAAAGGAACAGGAAAAACTAAGTCACTAGGTATCTTTTATAATAAATAAACCTGAAACATGTCAACACAAGTGATGTGCCATGTAATATGAGAAATTGAAAGTTATGGTTTTAACATGCAATAAATAACTTGTTTTAAACCAATTAAGAAAAATGTATTTATAAAATGTAATAAAATATAAATAGTATACAATTAAATACTTAATAATGTTATAATTTGCCCAATGATGGCAGCAGGGTAAAGAGAATGAGGAGTCCATAAATTCTCTAATTGATATGCAGTAGAAACTGACTCTGTCTAGGGGAAATGGGGAGTTTATTAAAAAGAAGTATCTTAGGGGATGGGGATTTAGCTCAGTGGTTCCAGCGCCCCCCTTGCAAGTGCAAGGGCCTGGGTTCCAGGTAACCATATACAACAATGCGGGGTGTGGAGACTCATGCCCGCCTCAGCACTGTGGTATGTGCTGAGTGTGGCGGCTCATGTCTGTAATCCCAGCACGTGGGAGGCAGGGGCAGGAGGACTGCTGTGAGTTCAAGGCTGAGCTTAAGGCCAGCCTGAACTACAAAAGTGAGACCCTGTCTCAAAAAAAAAGAGAGGGATCTTAGGTACTTCCAGAACTGAGGGAAAAGCAACATATGATAGCTTTTGGAAAGACAGAAGACTGAGGGACCCTGGGTCCTTATGGGACAGAGATTTGGGGCCGGCTCAAGGGCACATCTGCGAGACATCTGGAACCTTCAAGTGGAGTTTCAAATTTTGGGGAGAAAAATTGATGGGATGAGTTTATTTTCCTGCAGCTAAGAGGGTGGAATTGTGTTGTCAGGAGCCTCCCTGGAATCCCATGGATAGAACAGAAGAGGAACGAGGAAGAGTTAATGAAGAGGAAGAGGTGTTTTAGGCGAGTGAAGTTCAAGAGGTGTGCTCACAGGAATCTTGTTGGGGGGTGTTGGTGGTAATTCCATCTTTAGCACCAGATGCTTAAAGATCAGATAGCATTTTACTTGGCTTCAGTTTGAGACACTTTCATCATACTATATACTTATGTAAAAGAAGGGGACAATTAAACCCATCTACCATAAAATTATTCATTAGCCAAAAAATAATAATTATTTATTGGCCAACGAGATTAAAGTTTTTAGCTTCAGAATATTTCTTTAAGTTACAGAATATTTTCTGGGAATCACGTGAAAATACAATCATGTGGCTTGACATATCATATCATACCAGTAATCTCAGCTACTTGGAAGGCTGAAACAGGAAGATTACAAATTAAAGAAAGATTAGCATGGGCGACTTGGTGAAACTCTGTCCCAAAATTAAAAAAAAAAAAACTTTAAAGGGCTGGAAATATCGATCAGTGATGCAGCTCTGCTGGGGGGGGGGGTCCTCAAGTACCATCAAAAAGAGACATAAAAAGAAACAAGAAAAAGAACATAATTGTATGACTACTATTACCACTTCTATATGACAGTGCTGGAGCTTCCAGACAATGCAAAAAGACAAATACAAGTCATAGGATTGTAAAGAAAGAAAAAAGCTATCATTTTTTGTAGGTGGTGTGCGTGTCTCTACATGATTATAATTTAAAAATTAATTCAATATGTCAATGGATGAAGGTTACTGTACAAAATTTCATGTTATTCTTGCACCAGGAGTGAAACAAAAAGAAAATGAAATGTTTAAAATGGTATCATTTTAAATTGCATCAATAAACATCTAAAATATAAGAATAAATATAATATATACATATAATAAAATGTGCAGTTTCTTCCAATTACTTAAACACAAATATATCCTAATGAAAAAATCTCAGAAAATAAAAACTTTTGGGTGCTGGGGTTTGAACCTAGTGTCACACCTGTTAGGAAAGCACTCAGCTACACTCAGTTATACCCTGGCCCCTGAACTGAAGACTGTTTATTGGCGAATTAGTTGGGTTGACAGGCTGAAAAATTTATAAAGAAATGAAAAGGGTGAAGAAAGCTAAGGCAATTATGAAGAAGAAAAATGAAACATTGGGTTCTGTGCCACCATCTCTGAAAGCTATTACAGTGAAAAGTGTCTTCATTTGCCAAGGACCGATGGATTTCTTGGATGCCGGGACTTTTCACTTCTACATACTAAAAAGTCCAAAGCACATCAGGACAAGTTGGTCCCTCTAAAACTTAGTATAGAAATCTATTTAATAAGACAGTGTGATATGGTACAAATTAAACAAATAAACAATCAATGGAAGACAATGGCATCAACTGCTCCAGAGTTTTCTGAAGTAATTTACGTGGGGATAGAGGACACAATGTGGCACGGCTACCTTTCACTCTGTTCTAGTTCTTCTGAAAACATTTCCAAGCCTCTAGGTACTGCTCCTGCCGGCTCTCTGGCTCAGGGATGCACACCTCACCCAGGCCTGGTGCAGTGGTGGAGCTGGCATCAGTCCAGATCTTAACTGCTGCTGTGAAGGTGCCACGACAGGTCACCGCTTCCGCTTCCTACTGAAGGGCTTCGCTTCAGATGCTCAAGAAGTTATCCGTCCTCCTCCTCCTCCTCGGCCTCCTCCACCTGCTCCTCCTCCTCCTCCTCCTCCTCCTTGCCTCCTCCTCCTCCACAAGAGGCCCATGTCATTACTTAAAGGGGGTGATTATGGTGCCATTCACTCTCCAGGTCCCCCCAGGGGACAGGTTGAAAGGAGCTGTCCCCTGCACTGTCTCACCCTACTTGTACCAGGATCCTTCTACCTTTAGGGAACTGAACGAGATCACTGAGCCTGTAAGATCTGCTTATCCCAAAGAAGCAGAAAACTCAGGCCCACTGGCTCACGACCACACGACCGTGAGCTTCCGAGCTGAGTTTCTGGTGAGCTGTCATCCTTCGGCTGTCCACTATCACTGATTTCAGGAAGGATCCGGGAGCTTGTCAGTAATCCCCCTTTCTAAGTCACTCAGAGCCCATTTCCCTTTCCCAAAACCAATCTAACCTTAACTAATGTAATGGCTGATCCAGGCCTGACCTAACGAGGCTTTGGAAATGCGGTCCAGGGCTATGTGGGATAACTTCAGTGGGACCCTTGAGAAGAAGATTAATTGTCCTTCCTGTTCCCTTGGCATCATCAACTAGAAGCGTGGCTGAGCTTACTCCTGGCTTCTAGTCCTGCAGGAATTTGCCTTGCTGAGGGTTCATTTGTTACCCGGGGCTGTTTGCCTGAGGCCTTTTTGGTTTCCTGCAGGTAGGAAGAACTAAATTCCTTCCACTGTCCATCATCCTCTCACTTCTTTGCTTCCCTTCATGTCCAGGAAGCCTCTGGTATCTCTGTGAGCCTTCCTGCCCTCAAGCGCGCTTATCTGCGTCCTGTGTTCTTTCTAGTCTGCACTTGCAGAAGCAGAACTTGAGCATGCGCATCAGAGGAGAGGGAGAGCAGGGTGGCAGCCAGAGGAGGGGAGCAGATTTCGGATCACTATGGATTATAGAGAGTGACACAATGCATGCCTGATTAGTTCCACTCAGAATTGTTCACTGATTCATCAGAAAATTGATCCTTTGGAGCCAGACTCTCCCCTTTCAGGAGTCAAGGGCAGCTTTTGTTCGAGCCAGTAATTTTGCCCTCACAGCATTTTGCTTGATGGTATTGGGAACTGAACCCAGGGCCTTGTCCGCGAGCATGCTGTTGCTCAGCTACAGAATATCCCCAGAACTTACTTTCTTTCTTTCTTTCTTTCTTTCTTTCTTTCTTTCTTTCTTTCTTTCTTTCTTTCTTTCTTTATTTTTGAGACACGGTCTTGCTTTGTAGTTCAGGCTGGCCCTGAGCTCACTATGTAGCCCAGGCGAGTCTCAAACTCACAGCAATCCTCTTGCCTCTGACCCCCACCCCAAGTACTGGGATTACAGGCGTGAGCCACCATGCCCAGCACTGTGGTATGTGGTACTGATTACTGGTGGGCATGAGCATGCCCACTGTGGTTGTATGTGGTTACCAGGGATTGAACCCAGGCCCTTGCTCTTGCAAGACAGGCACCGGAACCACTGAACTAAATCCCTGGCCCTAAATATCCTATTTTTCTCATACCTCATATCAATGGGCAGAACACAAATATCCCCATCTAGGTAGAACTGACATCCCTTGGTGTGCATGGTGAGGGAGAGAATATACAATCAACAGATTATATAAGGTAATGAAGTTATAAGGACTACAAAAATGAATAAAAGGATAGTAGAAACTGGATTTCAGAGGGTCAAGATGGGAAAACGTGGTGCAATTTCACATGGATTGCTCAAGCATGGTCTTACTAAAAAGGTGATTATTTAAGCAAAGACTTGCTACTCTGAAGGTTGAGGCAGGAGAGTCACACCTTTGAACCCAGCCTAGACAACTTAGGAAGAGTCTATCTCAAAATAAAACTTAAAAGTAAGGATGGGATGCAGCCTACTGCTCCTTGGTTCAATCCCCAGTGACACAAAACAAAACATTCCACTTTATCTCACAGTGTCTGCAGGTCAGGAATTTAGCACTGCTGCCCTGACCTGGGCCTCTTAGGAGGCCGCAGTTCAAGATGTGCACAGGGCTCCTGCTTTAGAATATCGGCCCTAAGGTTTGAGAACCAGTCCCAAGGGGCCATAAGATGGAAAAAAGAGAAAGGCAGATCTAGAGTTGCACCAGAGTAGTTTTATTGGGAGAACTTACCAATAGATGCATAGGCCCTGGGGAAGCAACAAGACCAGCTGGATCCACCCAGTTTTGGTCAGACAGAGGGATGTATTTCTGTATCCACAGAGAGAGGGATGCATTTGTGATTTCACACAAAAGTGACATCATCCTGTCTGGAATGTACTTGGCTAATCTAAAGATACGATCAAAGAGCAAGTTTCTAATTATCTAGCCCCACTAATATTCTCATAGTTTAATCTATTTATGGTTCACTGGGAAATTGTTCAGGAAAAGCCAGGTAGGGCTACTCAGGGGCAATAATAGCAGTTATGACTCAAGATGGTTGCGGTCAGTGTCCATTCAGCTGTGATCACATGAAGACTTGAAGATCACAAGCTCCTTCAATACTCTACAGAAAAGCAAAGAGGGATCCAGGCAGAAGAAAGAGCCAGAGAAAAGGCCCTGAGATAAGAGTAGGAATGTGAAGAATGTGAGAAGAGAATGGATACAGCCAGGGAAGTTGACATTTAGGGCATTGTTTTCTATTGCTGGATAACAAATCACTCTAGAATGTAGTATTTCTGAAGAAGCACTATAGGTGAAGCAGAAAGGTTGCAAATTTAAGGCCAGGTTGGCTTATTTTATGTAATGAAACTGTCTCAAAAGAAGAAAAGAATCAACAAAAACCAAAAAAGAGTGGAGGGTCCAAGAGACAGCAGGACAGAAGCTGCAACTTTCCTTAGTGACCCAGCCTCAGAAGACAGATGTCATTACTGCGCTCATCCTGTGTGTCACACGGATTAGCCACGATTCAGGATGGACAGATGCAGTGCCCAGGCTGTCCTGGCAATGACCACCACGAATGGAGGCCAAGCATGGCCAGGGTGCGAATCCCGGTAGGTTGCACTGGCCTCAGTGTTGCACACAGAGCACTGATGTCAGTCTTCTTGGAATCACTGATGCGGTGGGCTCCCCAATACAATCGTTCCTCAGACCTCCGCAGCCAGTACATCTTTCTATGGAGGTCGGTGCAGAAAGAAGCCTCCAACATGGACGATTTTGTGTGTGTGTGAGAAGAGAAGCATGAACCAGTGCAGGTTGAGGCCTACCTTGGCCTCATTATGGAGGCTGTTTTAAACACACACTCCCTCCCCTGGAAGGTATATAGTGCTTGGACCCGGAAAACCCATGTAACTAGATGGAAGAAGCGTGGTGATCAGAATATAAAAACTATGTTTATTTTAATTCAAAGCAAACTTCACACTAGGATAAATTTACCTTTCTACTCCTACGATTTTTTTTACAATAGTATATGATTTTAGGAAAATGTGTTAATTTTCCAACTTTTGTGGTAAATACAACGCCTATTATCACAGCTAAAGATCTGAATCAAATCTGTGGAAACAACTAGAATTTTCCAAAGAATCGCCTATTGAGAAATTCTGCTGCTGCTGCCATCTTGTGGCCACTGACAGTAATAACAAGCAGTGTGTTTTAGGTCCTGTGAAAGAGGGAGGTTACACATGTCTCCAGGAATCCAGGTGAATACAACCAAAGATAGATTGTTAATTTCTTTGCAGTTGTTGTTGTTGTTGGTTTTTTTCAGCTTTACTGGATTACTTTATATGCCATTTAATATGCCATTCTAAAACATTGCATAAATACAGCCTATCTACAAGAGTATAAAACATTGTTCCAATAACATTCAGGATTATTTTAAGAAATGTGAGTACTGGGCCAGGGATTTAGCTCAGTGGTTACAGCGCCTGCCTTGCAGGTGCAAGGTGTCGAGTTCGATCCAGGGTAGCCACATTCAACAATGCCAGGCATGGAGATTCATGCCCACCAGCAATCAGTACCACATACCACGGTGCAGGTTGTGGTGGCTCAGGCCTGTAATCCCAGCACTCGGGAGCCAGTGGCCAGAGGACTGCGGAGCGTAATTGAGGCTTGCCTGAGCTACATAGTGAGCTTGGGATCAGCCTGAACTACAAAAAAGCAAAACCCTGTCTAAAAAAAAACAAAAACAAAAAAACCCAAAAACAAACAAACAAACAAACAAAAAGTATCATACTATGGTTAAAGCTTTAATTATTGTAAAGTTCTTTTGGGGATGAACTCAGATTTTGCCTTAGTCTGGTTTCTTTCCTTTGAAACCCTTTCTTTCTTTCTTTCTCCACTGAGTTAGTCTCATCTAGAGTCAAATGTTCTGTCTTGTTTTCTTCTTACTCTACTCCATAGCCTCCTCTTCTTCTCTTCCCTTTTCTTTCATCTTCCTCCTCCTCTTCCCCTCCTCTTTCCCTTCCTCCTCCTCCTCCTCCTCCTCCTCCTCCTCTTCTTCTTCTTCTTCTTCTTCTTCTTCTTCCTTCTCCTCCTCCTCCTCCCTAGACCTGGGGACTTTACTTAGGGCATTTGCACTGAGTTAAATCCTCAGCCCTTTTTGAGACAGGGTCTCTCTAAATTGCTAAATTGCCATACTGGGCTCAAACTCAGAATCTTCCTGCATCAGCCTCTCTGAGTGCTGGGATTACAGGCATTCGGTACCACAAAGGCTGCTTCTTCTATATTCTAAGGTCACTTAATTATTAGATCCAGAGTTAGGAGAATCCTCCTAAGGGAAGAGATGCTCATCTGGACAAGGTCAGTGCTCAGGAATGTTAGCGACAAACAGAGTATGTAGAGAATGAGTACCCAGCAAAAGGGATCTGTACACTCTTTTCTGATATCCTATCTCAGTCCTTTACTCAAACCAGGACCTGTGCAGGACAGTTGTGGTCTAGTGTATAGAATACAAAGGGGCCATTAAATCCCATTCTGTTTAGCTCAGCATTAAAACTGTGGGCTTTACTCAGGTTATGCTAATATAAACTCCAAGACGTTTTGACTAAAACAAAACAAAACAAAAATCCTGCCCCCAAGCTAAGTGTTTTCCATCAGTGCTCTAGGATAGTTATACCAAAAGCAAAAGCACTTTGATTTCTTGCAAACTTCATGTTGTCATTTGGGGCTGACTTCCAGCCACCTGCATTCCCTTTGGATCAAGGCTGTGTCGTCTACTACGGCACTCTGCTGTGCTCTGCACAGTCTGGGTGAGTGTCTCTCTTCTGAACTGTGCTTCCCTGTCCTTTATATACCTGACGATTCTTTACCTCTTACCACCCAGCTCTTACTTCCCCTGTCTGGTGACTGCATTCTCTTCCTTTCACCCTTTCTATACCACAGAGGACGTTTTGGTTGAAATGGTCAGGAGTAGGCCCGAGGTCCAGGCATGCGAGTCAAGCTTTAACAGAACATGAACAGTCTGGATCCCAGGTGGTTGGGTTGGGTAGGTGGTGTGAGTGACGCATGTAGAAAATGCAGGAATACCAGCATAGTAGCCAGAAGCCCGGAGTTTTTTGGTACCTCGGCAGGAAGTGAGGATATATCTGCAAGTAAGTTAGGGAATGTATTCAGCCTACATTCAGCTCTTTTAAGTGAGTTGCAGAAGAGTGGTATGTGATCACTTTGAATTTTATAATTTGTAGAGAGTTATCTTTTTATTTCATTTTATTTTCATTTTTTTGAGACAGCGTCTCACTTTGTAGTTCAGGCTGGCCCTGAGCTCACAGTGTAGCCCTGGCAAGTCTGGAACTCACTGTAATCCTCCTGCCTCTGCCTCCCAGGTGCTGGGATTACAGGCGTGAGCCACCATGCCTGGCACTGTGGTATGTGGTACTGACTGCTGGTGGGTGTGAGTCTCCACACCTGGCATTGTTGTATATGGTTATGGGGGATTGAACCCAGGCCCTTGCGCTTGCAAGGCATGCATCAAAACTACTGAGCTAAATCCCCAGCCCTGAAGAGAATTATCTCTGATTATTGTGCTAACTCATCCTCCATGATAATGTATCCATTCATCCACCTGCAGGCTCACTTTCAGCACCAAACCTGGGGGAGGTAGGCCCAGTATGATATTTTCTTGCTTTTCATCAGCTCCAGGGTTCACAGTGGCCTTGGGCTGGGGGGCTCACCTCTGCTGTCTGACCCTGATTCGGATGTCAATACAGCCTTCTCTCTCCAGCCCCCCAAATCCTGAAGGAGCCACCATTGTTGTCCGGAACTGCAGATGACTTACTTGGGCTTACTTGCACTTACAGATGTGTGCCCTGCTTGCCCTGTGGGATCAACTACTATGATTGTTGTAGACATCTGCCCCCTCCTGCTTACTGTACTAGAATTATTGGCCTTAAGACTCACTTACTGGAACTGATTTATTCAGATTTAAGGATGTTTGCCCTGCCCTCTGGGGTCTACAACTACAGAGATTATTGTGGATAATTGCCTTGTTTTATGCATACTAGGATTAATGCTGTAAAGGCTTAGTACCAAATAAGATGAGGTGAGCTTGGGGTTTGGCCCCTTCTACTGCTGCAGTATTTGGTCCCTGCAGCTGCTGCTCAGAGTAGTAAGAGTTGAGCATAGACTCAGCCTTTTTTTTCAAGGTTCCAGTTTTGTTGTTTGTTAATCCTTTTGCTGTGGGATTTACAGGGGACTGGAGTTTGCCACTGGGGTTCTGGCTGCGTCCTCTTCCCCTGTCTCCCACACAATGTGGGCAGTCATGTCAGTGTGTCTCTCTCTTCCAGAACTGGAAAATGCTTTCCCCTCAAAGAGTAGTGAATGAAAAGGATCACCAAGAAAGTAAAATCCTATTTAAGAGAGATTAGCCACCACCTAAAATCATCTCGTGTACCCCATTGACATTTATGTCCCCGACTTTTGGGAAACTACAATATGCAACATATACTCTAATGTGAAGAAGAATCATCTAGTTATTTCACGGTAATTCCATTTTGTCACCCTCTTGGTTACTCTTGAGTGGAAGACCTAAAACTTTTTTTTTGTTAGGTTTTTTTGAGACAGGGTCCCGTTTTGTGATTCAGGCTGGCCCTGAGCTCAGCCTCCAACTCACATCACAATCCTCCTCCCTCTGCCTCCCGAGTGTTGGGATTACAGGTGTGAGCCACCACTCGTGACACTGTGGTATGTGGTGCTGATTGCTGCTGGGCGTGAGTCTCCACACTCAGTATGGTATGTGGCTACCGGGGGTCGAACCCGGATCCTTGCGCTTGCAAGACAGGTGCCGGAACCACTGAGCCAAATCCCCGGCCCAAGACCTAAAACTTTGAGACCAGTGAGACTGCCTGGTGGAAACCACAGAGAAATCTCCTATTCTCATCACTCCTAGTTCTATGTGTTCACAGACTGGACATTTTTTTCCCTGCTTGAACCACAAAGCTTGACATGCAGCCAGTCCTCTCTCATTGGTTACTCTGTCCACTGAGTCCAGCAGGGCATTACCTAGCTGGGCTTACTTTTTATTCTGGTACTGGGGATTGGACTCAAGGCCTTGCTCTTGCCAGGTAGCTGTGCAGCACCACTGAGCCACATCCCGGGCCTTGCTGGGCTTTCTTGACTAAGCAGTGTAGATAATAGTATGACATCAAGCAGAGATTCCAGGGAAGAGGAGCAACTGGCCCTGGACTCACTCTGAAAGCAAGTGGACTCAAATTCCTTACCATCAGGGTTCAGAAAGGGTCATTGATTTCAAAGTCACCAGGTGAGTCTATTATTTGATATAGGTAATTATTTTTTAACGAGGCCAAAGAATTTAACTACAAAAGGCCACAGTGACAAGTTCTCATCTCATCCTTCTAGTTGTAGCTCTTTTCCTTATTGGTTTCTTGTCAGTCTTTAATCATGGCTAATATTCAATGCAAATGTCAACCATGCTGTACATATACTCTACTCATCACTTATTTGAGCGTGTTCTAGTTATGGTTTAAAGAACTCTTTGTTCCTTTCATGTGACCTGTCTTTGTTTGAGTTCGCTTAAAGGCAGAGTCTAAAGCAAACATGTCAGTGCGGAAACAGTTTATTAGGTTCATGATCCCGGAAGCGGAAGTGAAGGAATGGTGAGAAACAAAGACAGGAAAGAGCATCACCAGCGAAGGCTATTACATCAAAAATTTTATTTTCGGGCCAGGGATTTAGCTCAGTGGTTCCGGTGCCTGCCTTCCAAGTGCAACGACCAGGGGGTTCGGTCCGGTAACCACATACCACAGTGCCGGTTGTGGAGACTTACACCCACTAGCAATCGGAACCACCTTCCACAGTACCTGCTGTGATGGCTCATACCTGTAATCCCAGCACTCAGGAGGCAGAGACAGGGGTATTGCTGTGAGTTCGAGGCTGAGCTCAGGGCCAGCCTGAACTACAAAGTGAGACCTTTTCTCAAAAAAAAAAAAAAAATCGATATATTAAGGTTGAAATGTCATTTGTTTGGCAGGGTACTGTGGTGTACACCTGTAACCCCAGTTACTTGGGAGGTGAGGCAGGAGGGTGGAAGTGTGAAGCCAGCCTGGGCTACTCAGTGAGACCCTAACTCAAAATGAAAATGGCAGAGGATGGAGCTCAGTGCCCATCTAGCACATGTGGACCCTGGGCTTGCTCCTCAGAACTCTGAAACAGAGTCATCTATCTGAATTTTTTTTTTTCAGCCATCAGTGAAGAAAGTAAGCAGGCAGTTGGCACAAAGGGTAAAATTATTCACAATCAATAAAATGTAACAGATGACTGGGTTTTTCAGCAGCAGGTTTGTCCCCTGCCATAATATCTGCAACTGCCAGCTTTCTTGCTCCTGGTGTTAGTTAACAGGAGAGTGAGTGTTCTGTCAGACTCCATTCAGAGTCCAGAAGATACACAGCTCATCTGTCCAGTTGGTAGCAGCTGCTTCCCAGATACCAAAACCACCCCTGAGGTCTCCACTGGCATTAAAGAATGATCCTAGATGCTGCTCTCACAAACTTTGCGTGTACGTCTTCTTAGATGTGTTTTCAATATATTACTCCACAAAGAGGAAGCCATTACCACACTCATTTATTTTTCACAAAGCGCCGTGACAGAAATCATGAGTTCAGCTAGTGAAGCTGAAAGCCCTATTAATAATGCATGTTACGTGAGACTGACAGACTTCTCCACCTGACATCTCTGAGCTGTCAGAGAACAGGTGATGCCTGTGGCAAGATGGTTGCGTCCTTTTGCAGGGACACTGGTAATGAAGGAACCTGGGGTGATTATTTGCTTTTTGGCTTAAGTTAGTGGTTCTCCAGCACTAATGAGAACAAAAAACCATATGAAGGTGATTCTAATTTAAAAGGTTTCCCTCCTTTCTCTCTATTCCTTAAACTCCCGTCAAATATAAGATAATGCTTTCGGTCTTGAAATCTACATGTTGACAGGCCTTAAGATGATTTTCTGAGAATACACTGCAGAAAAATATGTCTTAAAGAAACCTGTAATTGATACTGTAGTTGTCTGACATTTACATTCCCAACTCATAAGAAGATGCTATGTTGTGTTTCTGCTTAGGCCTATGCTGCAGGAAAGGTTGGTCATAGGCCTATGACCAGGCCTATGACCAGCGATTATGGGGCAGGTCCTAATCGCTCTCAGGTAACCATGGTTTTGCTATTTACCTTCTCAGGGATTGGCTAGAAGGATATCTGATGTCATTCTAGCCAGTGAAACTGAGAAGGCTGCAGGTGGCTCCCAGGAAAGACTGTCTTACTCCCAGCAAAAGATACACAGGAAAAGCTGAGCTCTTCTTCTTCTAGATAACTACATCCAGCTGTGAAGCGTGGCCCTGAAAACAGCCGCTTTGTGACAGTACCAGGGAAGCTGGCCCTCAAAATTACATGTAGACCCTTGCTCTCTGCAAAAAAATACATTGCTACGGAGTGAAGCCTGCCAAGTGTGACAGAGCAGCAGGAGCGGGAGGAACCTGGTCCTTGAAAATCTTGGAATCTCTGAATTATCCAATGCTAGAGCTCTCCTGTCTTTGGACTTCAGCCTCCAATAATAAATTCCCTTGTTGTGTAAGCTAGATAAGCATAGGATGCTTTTAAAGTTTCTGCTAGAACCTTCTGGGTGGCGTTGAGTTCGTGTGTGTGCTTTTGACTCAGGATGTGAGCTCTCTATAATTTGCTGTTAAAGAATTATAATGTCTCAAGTGGGTTCCCCAGATATTGAGCTTCAGAGGAGAGTTCAAGTGTAGGTGATTTACCAAAGACATATTCTCAGAAGAATCCTGTAGAGGAGAGAAAGAAACAGGATGGGGAATAAGAGGAGATATGAGCAAGGATGTCATCTCAGGCAAAGCCCAGCCTTGCCTGGGTCCATGGGAGGGAGGGTCTGCAGCACTGTCCAGTATGGTAGCCAGTAGTTATGTGTCACCGTTTAAAATGTAATGAACTGAAAGAAATTAAAATGTAAAATTCAGTTAATAAGTTACATACCTGTGAGAAGTTCACGGGCAACGTCATTAGCCGCAGTACTCACAGCAGCTACAGACTCCCCTTCAAGTAAAACTGTCAGGGCAGAGAACCAACACGCCCACTACCCATGGCGTCTAAGCAGGCAATGCTTCTGCTAGAGTTGTTAGGCAACATCATTTCTCTGTGATCTGCAGTGGGAATTCAGATTCCCTGGGGTTGCACCTAAGCAGTACCTTTAATCTCTGTCTTCAGTGTTCAGATACAGACCAACTGTATAAACAGACCTGCTGAGCAGGGCACTCCAGGGTTGTTTAGACTGCAGTGAAGAAAGATGGAGGCTTACATGGCAGACTCTGAACGGGTCTGACCCAGTAAATAAGTCCTACAGAAGGTGCTGCCTTGCTGGAGGAATAGTGAGTCTGAACTGAATGGGAAGCTACTGTTGGAACTTTCTCATCCAGCCACTGGTTCCACAAGAAAGAAAATGAGGACATAAATTTTTTTAAGTGCCAAATAAGCTATAAAGGATTGTCCTATATTTTATTTCTGTCCATTCTGGTTACTTCTTCATCTGACACCAATTGTCTTACATGCCATCTTCTCTAAAGAGTCTCTCCTCTTGGATGGTTGATCAAATGTTGTTTTATTATTATCATTATTACTTAAGAAATATTTCTTTCGGCTTTACAGCTGGCCTCTTCTCTACTTGCCTGCTTGATTCCTTGATAACAAATTACTTCTTGTCTTGGGGGGAAGTGTTCAGATAACACAGACACACGATCTCACCCTTATAACTCTCTAATAGCGATCAGGCTGCCGAGGCAGCTGGTCTGGCTCAGGTCCAGCTCTTGTCAGGCCCACAATGCTCTGCTCTCAAGTAGGGAGGATTTGCAGGCAGGTGAAAGATCACAGGATGAGCTGGTCATGAGTCTGACTTCTTATCACTCAAGAGCAGGAATTGAAAAGATTCTCATTTGGATCCTTCTCCATAGGTCAAAGATAGAATCCAGAGGATAATGACACCGATGGCCTTCTCTTCAGATCCCCTCAGAGCACAGAAGTCCATCTTGCACTTTCTGATGCTTACAGCCCTGCCTAAGGGTTGTTCCCTAGCCACTGAAGCCCACTTTGCTTTCTGATGTGGCAACCTTTTGGAGTCCAAGAATTACTACCCACTATCTGTCAAGCAAACCTTCATGGAAGTCACTATGTGAATACTAGAGCCCCTGACCCCTTGGGTGGGATACCCGAGCATGAACCTATACTGGTTCCCAGTTTCCCATCATAATCAATCTTCAGTCTTCCCAGTGGCAGTCAACTTGCCTGTACCTCCTTTATTTGGCTACCTTTCCTATACTATGTACTTTCTTTCCTACTGGGCTTCTTTGCTTCCTAAATGTCCTACTTACTTCTGAGTCACTGTCTCAGCATTTGATTCTGGGAGTACCCAACTAAGGCACAAGATGGAGTATAGCAGCCTGCTGTCTAGCCTGGCACTGTAAGACTGGGGAACATGTCATATCTGCTGAATGATTAGTTTAATTCCAGGGTGAAAATTATTAGCAAGTACATATGCCATAGAATACACTCCTATATTGTTCTTATCGGATATAAAGTAGATACTTAGTCTTCCATCTGCTTGGCTTTATCTCTGTCTCAATCAATTCAAGACTTGAAAGGAAAGGCTATTAAATGAGTCTCCTGAAACCACTCTCATAATAATCATGGCAGAAAGATAAGAATTTAGCATGAGCAAAGTCTAAGAGATGGACTGAGGGTTGTCCATTGGTTTTAGGGAAGAAACACATCTGTAGTCCCTAAAGATGGAATGAAGTACTAGGTTGCATACCAGAATAAGAATTCAAGAATAAGAGAAAAACCAAGAACGTGAGACCGAGGGAGATGTTTAGGATGTGATCCTGCTGAGACCCAAGCTCAGTTGTCAGGACTGAGTCGTTATAACCAGAGTGGAGTCATGTGATCCGTGCTGATACATAGTTATGAAGCAAGACCTAGCCAAGTGCTTTCTTTATTAGGTTATCTCTGGGCCTGGGAGAAGGAGGCCGGGCTGCAGATGAGGACATAAGAAACCTAGGTGTGGGCAGAATCTCACAGACACAGGCTGGTAGGGACGGACTTTGTCAAGCCAGAGTAAAATGGTACACTTTAGCTCCTCTTAGATTTTAAAGACATGAGCCTTGGAAATCTTCCTGCCTAGTTATCTCTTTGATCTTCTCTGTTAAAGTTCTTGAATCCTGAGATCTGTGAGTAGGAGTTGCTTTAAATAACTCCCCATTTGTCCTGGTCCAGACAGGTTGCATTCCAGGTGTATAGGTCAAGAGACAGAAACCCAACTAAAACAAGCTTAGACAGAAAGAAAATTTATCATTTCAGATAACAGCAAATAGTCCTGGACTAGTTCAGAGGACAGGAGGAATAACTACAGAATCCATGGCCTCAGAAACTGAACTCATAGACTCATTGTCAATAGTACTTTCTCTGTCCTGGTCCTGACAGTTTATCTTTGTTTTTCTGTGCGTGTTCACCTCATTTTTTTACTGTTAATGCCTTTACTGTAGTTTGAATCCTCCCAGCAGCCCAAGAATCATATACTCTCAGCTTAACCATGCCAGCAGAGAGAGCTTTGTGTATCATTTGCCTGGGAAGACATGATCAGTGCTGCTTTGGTCTTATGTACATTTCATGGCCCAGCATATAATAGGCAATTAATGAACACTCTTCAATGAATTAATAAGGCCACATATCTAACAGCACTTATTGTTGTTAATGGATTTTAGGGTTTTGTTTTTTGTTTTCTTTTTACCTTGATACTGGTTCATATATACTTTTTCTTTTTATGGTACTTGGCATTGAACCTAGGACCTTCACACCGAGATGCATCCCCAGTCCATTTTTATTTTTTATTTTGAGACAGAATCTTGCTTAATCACTATTGTAAGTATGAGTTTGAACTCATGATCCTCCTGCCTCAGTCTTCCAGAGTACTTGGATTACAGGCTTATACCCCCTTGCCCAGCTTCATACATTTGTTTCTGAGATATGTCTGCTTTTGCAGTGTTGAGAAAATAATTTCAGAGCCTGCAAGAATGACAACTTTGATAAGTTCAGCAAGTTAGTCAAATGCCCCCTAGATGGACTCTTGCTTAATACTCTGCTCTATTTCCTTGATAACTACCTGTCCCACAGTGTCGATGGAACCTGTTTTTTTTCTATTTAATCTTTAAGGTAGGAACTTATCTATGAAATATACATTTTTTCAAATTTATCTTCACAGTATAAGTATGAAATAATTATGGTCAAATAAGATCTTCTTGTCCCTATTTAGTGACAGCAAGTTCAAACATACACTGGGTAAAGCTTTGTTATGCAGGGTATATTTTCCAGAACACAAGTCCCTCAGGTGTCCCACGAAAAGAGCTTTCTGTGGTCCATTATGATTGGGAAATCCCTGAGGGATTCACAGTATGTGTTGGTGGGTGGAAGCTTCCAAAAGAAACTGTAGGTGAAGGGGCTGGGGATTTTGCTCAGTGGTGCTGCGCCGACCTTGCAAGAACAAAGTCCTCAGTTTGATCCCCAGTACTGGAAAACAAAAAAAAGAAAAAAAGAAAAAAGAAAACAAACAAACAAAAAGATGAAACTGCTGGTGAGAAACCTATATAAACTAAAACCTCTTTAATGTTTACCAAATGATTTTGTGAAGTTATTCAATCCTAAATCTCTTACTTCTCCATATTATCTTCTCTGATCCCTCCTACGTTCATAGAAGACCTATCTCTTTCCACCTAAGGCCAACTCTCCCTTCTGTGCCTGTGACTCTGCTTTCCTGTATTCTCTGGAGTTGTCCCCCTTCTTTGCCCCTTTCTAGATCAGCATCCTTTCCTTCAAGGGTCTTTCCCATCAGTATCTACACAAACTGATGAGTCTTCCCAAACCTTGCTTTTAACATGATCCAGGGGCCAGCACAGTCAGTATTGCTAAGAAACCTTTCAAAAACAGACTCTCAGGCCTCACCCCTGGCCTGCTAAATTATTTATATTTTAACAAGATCTCTGGGCAATCTGTATACAAATTAAAAATTAAGAAGGCCTGTTCTACACCATAGCTAGTTTTTCCTGATAAGAATACAAGCCCGATCTTATCTAACCTCTGCTAAAACCCCCCATTTCTCTAGATTCCTTCTTCCCTCCCATCTGTAACTGCTAACATTTCCAGAAATGAGCTGAAAGTCATTGCAGGGTGAAGTCATTCAGTTCACATCGGTAGCAGTGTCTGGCTCTGTTCTTGTGAGTTTTTTTGTTTTTTGTTTATTTTGGCACTGGGGATCAAACCCAGGGTCTCACACAAGCTAGGGAAGCATACTACTGCTGAGCTATGGCCCCCAGCCCTTGCCCTGTGAATTTTGCCCTGTGTGAGGTAAACAGGTAGAGCACAGAGTCAAATGGTTCAGGACTTTGATCTTTGTTGCAGAGATGGCATTTCATAGTGTGGCAGTCATTTCCAGTTTGTTCTCAGTTCTATTTTCCATTCTTAATATTGTGAGGCTCTGAATCCGCAAGTTCATTTTCAGGCTCCCTCACAACTCAGGGCTGGCAGTGGGAGAAAGTAGAAGGTTAAGGGACTCACAGTGTGGTTCCCATTCTGTTCCTTGACTCTGGTAGCTCCTCCTCCTCCTCCCCCTAGTCCTAGGGCTCTAGCAACTCTCTGCTCTTGCTAATCTTTACGTTGGCTCATCATCCCAGTTGGCTTTGATTTTTTCAATACCTATATAATAATTTCCCTAGTTTGGGTTAGGCTTCCCTAATCATTGATAACTGATGTAGGGAAGTATTAGAAAATGAGAGGATGAAGAAGGGAGAACATTTTCAAAATAGACAGGTTCTGCTTTGAAGTTCAGATGCCCTATAGAAAGCAGTGGAGACCAGAAGACAGTGGCAGTGTGTTGTCTGCGAGCTCTTCTACTGGAGCCACTGTAACAAGTTTCCTTTGACAGCTAGTGTCCTCCGCTGGGTGGAGGGGTGGAGTGGGTGAGAAAGTCTGATGAAGAGAAAAAGGCAGGTTCTAAAGGATAACCCATCTCTCCTCCTCTCACGAGCGATTCTCTCTGGTTGCTGTCAATGAATCACACATCAGTCAGTGCTGTCATCTAGTTGTTTGGGATGAAGCTGAGAGGAGGATTTGCTCACAACAGAAACATCTTTGTCTGGAAACAAGTTAAGGACAGTTTCTTCTGGCTGTGTCCACAACCTGAACACATTGAGGCAGCTGCTGAGTTGTCCCGATTGGTGGCTGGGGCCTATTGTCAAGTGTCAATATTTTCAGTCAGCCCGTGCTGCCTAGTTGTGGCCTCTGTCCCTTGGTCTTGGAAGAACAGACAATTCTTTCATGGATGATAGAAAAAGATACAAGAGAGACTATCTTTTTTCTTGCAGGACTGTTGAAGCCAGTAGCAGGTCAGTGCACTCTGAATAATGTCCTTTCAAACAGAGAAATAATAGAATTCTGGAGTCATACACTTTTGGACTCATTAGAGCTGGCAGTTTGCAGAGTAAGATTTTTGCAAGCTAATTCTATAATGAAATGTAAGCCTAGAGGTCTAAAATAAACAAAATGTGTTTATTCGGAATCTTACACAAGTATTTGCAAATGTAGATTAAAATCCATGACCCTGATAATGCCCCAGGATCAACAGGATGTGAGAATTGTACCCTGTTTGAAGTAGAGGCTAAGAAGTTCCACAAGTAAAGATGCCAATCTCTCCCGGTGCCTCTCAGTTTCCCTGAAGGTGGCATCCGGAACTGCCAGTCTCCGGGTGTGCCCTCCTCGGGAGCTGCCAAACTGGTAAATGGGGAGCAGTGCGGAAGAGAATACTCTCCAGAGGAAGGAATGCTGAAGAGGCAGTTTGGCAAGCGGTGGGGCAGGTGGAGATTCTGGCAGAGGTACAGGCCTCAAGATCTGCCCAGTGTGACGAGAGGGTGACCTCACACCCTTCTCCTGGCATCCATGGCAACTACCCAGGGCGGCTGTGGGGAGTGCCCCCGACAGAAGGAGAGCGCACGTTCACCTTCTCTGAAGGTCTGTGAAGTGGACCGATGGCCACCCCAGACCTCTGTCTTGCCCTTTCCTTCCTTCCTGGGTTAAAAAGTCTGACTTTTTAAAGATAATTTCTCAATTCCCTGGGTTTTCTCCCTTATTCTTATAGGAACCTGGCATTGAGAACCCTAATTTCTAGATAAAAATCTTTAGCTTATTGTTGAGAACAAATGTCCATGGTTAGGAAAAGTTTCCTTTAAAAGTTTTTTTTTTAACTTTTAATTTTCTTAAATCATAAATATGACCCTTTAAAAACTGATAATAGAAAAAAGTATTGTTTACAATGCTTCCCTCTTCCTAATAATGCAGTCCAGAGGATCTTTGTTTGCTAAGTGATAATTCTTCCCTGTAACTTCCTCGTCATGATTGCTTTGTCTGGACATTAGGTTGGGGCTATGTGATATTCTAGGTGACAATGTAAGATTGTAGAGGTGGGGCAGCGAAAGCTGTGCTTCAGGAAAGCAAAAGCAGCAAGATCAAAGTCCTTGGACAGGGAGAGGAGAATCAGCAAGCAAGGCTAAAGTCTGCCAGGAGGATCAAGAGGGCAGCCCATGAGGGCCGTGGGTAGGGCTACATGGGTTCAAAACAGTTTCACTTAAGAAGTCATTTAGGGTGATGTACTGTGCACGATGCAGTGTGAATTATACTTTGTCCTTCAGAGATATCCTAGATCTAGAAACTCTAGATTCTAAAGTCAAATAGCCTCTTTTCTACACAGTGTGGAGAGTCTGCTCTCTTTCAGAGATCCCGTTAAAGTTCTGAGATTCCTGATTTGTTCCTACTCTGAGATTGAGGCAGGAAGTGGACATTCTTTACCTCTGGAGCTCAGCTTTTTTCTTTTTTTTTTCGACTGTTCAACCACATTTTAATCTCCTATCCCTTTTGCCAATCCACTGCTAAAAGTGTCTTTCCAGAGTGCTAACCCAACCATCCCTTCTACATTCTTCAACCTGAGCCTATTGAGCAACCTTAGTCTATTGATTGCCTTAATTTCCTTCTCCAGTTTTCATTTGATGGTAGGTCAGCTCCGTCATTCTCAAAGCCTGGAGTCCCTTGGTACTCCATCTTCTGTCATTTCTATTTGTGTGACTTGAACCCAACTACCTTTTTGTTTTATGCTGGAAAACAGCAGTACTGGAAAAGTTGCCCTGAGAGAAGATAGAAGAGTACTCTGTTCCAGTTAACTTAGGCCTGAAGACCAAGGACGCCAACCACTGTCACATTCCAGGGCAACATGTTAGCCCTGGAGCTCAGCTGTTTTACTGGCTGTATAAAAGTATTTTGTTCTCACTATAAATACTCAAAACATAAAGAGGCATACAAAGTAAAAAGTAGACATTTTCCCTCTTTTTGCTTTGACTCACTATACAGTTCGTAGTTGACTGGTGTACCACCAAGAGCTTAGTGTGTATTTTTCAAAGCATCCTGAGTACTTATGAACACAAACACCTGATTGGAACCAACATGAATTGAGGTTAAAAATTATTTTCCTCTAAAATTCTTTCTAAATTGTTATTAGTATATATTTCCAATTCATGCAGTTTACATACTCTTAAGAGTGGTTACTTATTATAGCTTGTTACTTTTTAAAAAAATTTCCTTCCTGGGCTGGGGATTTAGCTCAGTGGTTCTGGCACCTGTCTTGTAAGTGCAAGGACCTGGGTTTGATCCCTGGTAACCACATACAATACTGGGTGTGGAGACTCACCCCAGCAGCAATCAGCACTACATACCACAATGCCGGGCGTGGTGGCTCAGGACTGTAATCCCAGCACTCGGGAGGCAGAGGCAGGAGGATTGCGGTGATGTGAGTTTGAGGCTGAGCTCAGGGCCAGCCTGAACTACAAAGTGAGACCCTGTCTCAAAAAAAAACTAAAACCAAAACCAACCAACAAACAAAAATTCCCTTCCTTTCCTTCTCCCTCCTCTCTCCCCCAATCATCTTTTCCCTTTTTCATACTTGTTGATATTATTTGTCTTAGCTTATGTTAAAGGGTACAGTGTTTACATTAATTGGTGTTATTAGGTTTCTGTGTGTGACAGAAATCTTATTTCTCCTTCCCTTCCTCCTCACCACTCACCCTTGTTTCCTTGAACCACTTCTCCATTGTGAAAGGGTCATCCTCATATCCCTTTCTGTCCATTTTTACCATTTTCTTTGTACTTCGCCTCACTCAAATGATAGATACTATATGGTATTTAAACTCATGTGTCTGGTTTATTTCCCTCAACATTATATTTTTCAGGAACACCCATTTTCCTATAAATGTCTCAAATTTGTTATTCTTTACAGACAAGTAGTATCCCATAATATAGAGATACCACATTTTCTTTATCCAATTGTCTTGTGTTGTGCAGATTAGTTCCAGGATTTACATATTACAAATTGTGCTGCTATAAACATTGGAATGCACATACAGCTGTAGTGTGATGACTTAAGCTCTTTGGGGAAGATACCTAGCTGGGGAATAAACTGGGTCATATGGAATTTCTAATTTCAGTTCCTTGAGAAATCTCCGTACTGATTTCTATAATGGCTGTACTAGTTTGCATTCCCATCAACAATGAAGGAGGCTTCCTTTTTCACCAGAACAATGCTAGCATTTGTTATTGTTTCATTTCTTAATGATTGCCATTCTTTCTATAGTAAGATGGAATCTTTTTCTTTCTTTCTTTCTTTTTTTTTTTTTTTTTTGAGACAGGGTCTTGATTTGTAGTTCAGGCTGGCCCTGAGCTCACTATGCAGCCCAGGCGGCCTCAAACTCACAGCGATCCTCCTGCCTCTGCTGCTAGGGTGCTGGGATTACAGGTGTGAGCCACCACACCCCACACTGTAGTATGTGGTACAGATTGCTGGTAGGTGTGAGTCACCATGCCCAGCATTGTTGTATGTGTTACCAGGATCAAACTCTGGCCCTTGTACTTGCAAGGCAGGCACCGGAACCACTGAACTAAATCCCTGGCCCTCAATAGCATTTTTGACATGTACAATTCAAAAAGATCTTTTATATAGACTGAGAAATTATTTTTACATGGTTTCTGGATTTTGTGTTATACTTAGAGCTTTAAGACTCCAGGGTGGTAAAAGAACCCACTATTTTTTTCTACTTTTTAAATTTTTCTTTAAGAGTGGAGAATGAGTCCTTCAAAATAATCTATTATCCAAACATTCATTTACTTTTCACAGAAACTTACTGGAGGTCTTCTTTTTTTTTTAGATGGGATCTCACTTTGTAGTTCAGGGTGGCCTTGAACTCCCAGCCATCCTCCTGTCTCAGCCTTCCCAGTGGTAGAATTATAGACATGGGCCACCACGCCAGGTACAGAGGTCTTCATTTTACAGATAAAGAAAGTGAAACAAAGCCTGGACAGAGAGACTTGGTTCTGTAGTCCCACCTGCTCTAAAAGGCTGAGGTGGGAAGATTATTTGAGTGTTTGAGATTGGGCAGCAGAAGCAGAACTTATCTCCAAAAAGAAGTACAATGGTGTCGCTTCCTGCCTTGCAAACTCAAGGTCATGAGTTTGATTGCTGGTACTGCAAAAATACATACATACATGCATGCATAAGAGAGAAACTGAAACATACAGAAATTAGCATCACCGGTAATAAATGGCAAAGCTGGGATTTGAACTCAGTTAACTTTAGTGTCACTAAGATGGTTCATTATGCCATTCAGTTTTTGTACGTAGGAAACTTAGTACCTGTTTGAGGCAAACACCCCCCTTCCTTTTTTAAAAACATCACAAACACAGCATTCATGTGTTTGAGAGGGCAAATGTTTATTGAGAAGTCTGATTACATGGTGTGGTTACTCACGAAGGAGCAGGGAATTTGACACCTCTTCACCTCCATTTCTTCAGCCTTTCTCTTTGTTACCAAGGGACTCCTTGAAATAAGATTTATTTTCCAGCCTAGTGGAATTTGGATTTCTACCATCAAATGATTCATCTCATTATATTTTTGAGTCATCAGTTGTGTGTTTCTAGGACTCATAGAAACACATACAAAATGTTAAAAAGTTTAGTACAAAATGTTAAAGTTAAAAGCTTTTAAAATGTAGCAGGGTGTGTCCTAGAGAAGAAAGGGAAGTATTAAACATATTATCTTTGGAGAGCAGATAAAGGGCTAAAGCCCGCAGTCATTTTCCAGTTCTGCGGCCTTGATCAGATGACACTGGGCAGGAAGTTTATTTTTGTTGTGTTTGTTTTGGGTTGTTGTTTGTGCTTCTTTTTAAGACAATTTGTCAAGTGGGAGAATAACAGTAATAATGTAGCTTCTCACTTGGGAATTAAATTAGAAGGGAAGAAAACAATCTCTAGAGGTAAATCATTCCAAGCTGAGAAGTTGGCTGAATTCCACGGGGAGTCATGGTCTAAATTTAGACGCTGATGTGTAGGCCTTTCATCCATGGGAGATTTTCCAACAATTTGTAATTTATATAGACTTAGAGTATTCTCTTGCAAAAGTAAATATTAAAAACAGATTTCAGAGTATTTCAATGAAATAGATTAGAATAATGTAATATCATAATAGGAGTAATTTTTGTCCTCCAGATATTTATTTGCTATAACAAAAGCTCTTTTCCTGTCCCTCCCCTATCTCTGTTTCTCTCTCCATGTATAGATAGATAGATAGATAGACAGGTATAGGTACAGGTACAGATGTGAATATATCTTTTTCCCTGGTGATACAAATGTTGGGTAAGCTGATATGTGAGAAACAATACAGCAATTGTACTTTCTTTTTGTTTTGTTGAGACAAGATCTCACTGTGTAATTCAGATTGGACTTTAACTTACTGTGTTGCCCAAGCTGGCCTCAAACTCATGGCAATCCTGCCTCAGCCTCCTGAGAGCTGGGATTACAAGTGCATGCCACCATCCCCGGTTAGCAGTTGTACTTTCATATCTGAGGCTGTGTGCTCTGAATGCCTGCCTCTGTCCATCCGCCCGTCCGTCCATCTGTCTGTCTGTCTGTCTCTCCCTCTCTGTCCCTGAGAGTGTATACTGACAAGGTGTTGTGGTTAGATCTAAAATGCTCTCCAAATGGCTCATGCCTTTGAAAGGTAACTAGATGCTGGAGGTTCTACAGCTGACATGCTCCTAGAAGGAGAGGGCTGGTAGGAGGCCGATCACTGGGAATGTGACCTGGAAAGGAGTGTTCCTGTCCCTGTTTTCTCCTTTCTCTCTCTGCTTTCTGGCTACCATGAGCTGAGGACCTTTTCCTCCATCCTGGCCCTCTGCCATCCTGCCTCTGGCTGGGACTTAGCCGATGACGGGCTGAAATTGTGAGCCAAAATATACCTCTCCTCTAAGTTGTAGATATTAGGCGTTTTGTTCTAATAATGAGGAAAATAACTAAGACCCAAGGAAACTGGACTGTCAGCCAGAAAATAATTTGGGAGCAAAAACTTGGAGAACTTAGAGAAATCAGAGTTGGTGGAAGTTTGTGTTTCTATAGGAAGGAGTCTAGAGGCTGTGTGAAGGTGGTGTGGCCATGGACTTTATAGCCATAAAAGTTCTGAGTTCAAATGCTTCTTCTAATAATGTCTAAGCTGTGTTAGTTGAGGTGTGATTCATAACTTCTCTGAGCCTTAGGGTTTTTATTGTCATTTTTAAATGTTTATATATTAAAACTTATTGTTTGTGCATTAGTTTTTTGGTTTTGACAAATCCCTAGAGATGCATATCTGCCAGTCTGAGGCTGAGTGTTTAATGTCATAATAATTTATGAGATTATGATATTAACAGTTATGATACTAGCTGTTCCTTCACCCCAGATATTTCTTTATGCTGCCTCTGTTGTTAACCCTCTCCCCAACCCATACATCTCCTAGTAACAATCCACCTGTTGTTCTTCCCTGTAGTTTAGGCTTTTCAGAATATCGTAGAAGTGCAATCATGCAATATATGTGGCTTCTTTTTCATCCGACTTCTTTCACTTAGCAAAACCTATTTGAGACTCACCCTGGTTGTGGCATGAATCAATAGTGGTTTTGTTTTGTTTTTTTCCCCAGTATTAGAGATTGAACCCAGGTCACCAATTTTTTTTTTTTTTTTAAAGAAAGAGTTTTTCTAAGTTGTCCAGGGTGGGCTCAGACTCGCACTTCTTCTACCTCAGCCACATCTAGCTCAGTATTCATTCTTTATACTGCAGAATAGTCTCCTGTGCTGTGTATGTAATAGAGTTTATCATTCACTGTCTGAATTCTATCTGGCTATGATAACTTGTATCTTTCAAGGAATTTATTCATTTCTTTCTACATTGTCCAGTTTGGCCTAAACATATAGTATATTATATATCTGTAGTATCTGTGAAAATGTGGATTTATCAATTTTACTCATTTTTTTAAATAAAAGCCAAATCCTGGTTTATCTCTATTGTTTGTCTTTTATTTCATTGATTTTTGCTCTTATCTTTATTATTTAACTGCTGGTAGTTGCTTTAGCCTTAATTTGCTCTTGTTCTGGCTTCCCTTTTTCACGAGTACATATTTCCAGGACACAGTGAATGCATTCATTGTGGGGAGCTGGTGCATGTGTATAACGTGTCTCAATCCTTTGCTCATTCCCTCCCTTCTGCCATCTATTGTTCTCTCTCTCTCTCTCTGTCTCTGTCTCTCTCTCTTTTGCAGTACCATGGATTGAATTCAGGCCTTTGTGCTTCCAAGGAAGAAGTAAACCCCTGACCCTCTTGTTCTCCTCAAGATAACTTAGATTTTGTTTTTCAATTTCTTCTTTTCTAGTGCAAACATATAATGCTATAAATTCTTTCTAAGGATTGCTTTAGCTGCACCTCATAAATTGTGGTATGGTTTTCTGAGGTTTTCCAGGCTGTCCTTGAGCTCACTACATATCCCATGCTGGCCTGAAACTTTTAGTGTTCCTTTGGCCTCAGTCTCCCAACTGCTGGAATTATAGGCACAATGGGATCTATTTTCATTTTCATTCAGTTAAAATATTTTCTGGCTTCCTTTGTGCTTTCTTCTTCTACTCATGAGCTTTTATAAAAGTAAGATGCTAAATTTCCAAATATAGCATACCCTCAAATTACTGCTGGCCTAACATATAAACAACTGGAGTTAATCTGGATTAGTGGAAGATTCATCTGTCTCTTTTCACCTATAACATGCATCCAGCTAACCATCCAGATTTCAACTGTATTGACTTAGTTACAATCAGCCCTTGGGAGCCAATTGATTTCATAGGTCAAGGGTCCACTGTATAGATCCAGCTATGGTTTTATGGCAAATTTCTTTTTTCTGGGCCGGGGAGTTAGCTCAGTGGTTCTGTCGCCTGTCTTGCAAGCACAAGGGCCTGGGTTCGATCCCCGGCAACCACATACAATACTGGGTGTGGAGACTCACGCCCAGCAGCAACCAGTACCATATACCACAGTGCCAGACGTGGTGGCTCATGCCTGTAATCCCAGCACCCGGGAGGCAGAGGCAAGAGGATCGCTATGATGTGAGTTTGAGGCTGAGCTCAGGGCCAGCCTGAACCACAAAGTGAGACCCTGTCTCAAAAAATCTAAAAAAAAAAAAAATTTATTTTTTCTTTGAGACAGGGTCTTGCTTTGTAGTTCAGGTTGGCCCTGAGCTCACTATGTAGCCCAGGTGAGCCTCAAACTCACAGCAGTCTTTCTGCCTCTGCCTCCTCAGTGTTGGGATTATAGGCATGAGCCACCACACCCAGCGGCAAATTTCTAATTTAATTCCTTTGTGATTAGAGAACACACAGAATGCTATTAATCCTTTGTAATATGTGAGATTTGTATTATGAATTAGTCTGAGATCTCTTGATGAATGTCCCATATAAACTTACAAAAAATATATGAGGAATATTGTAAATAATACTCTATTATCAGTTTTTTTAAGAGTCACACTTATAATTTAAGATAATTAAACTAGAAACATACTTTTAAACTGACCTTTTCCTAACTGTGAACATTTATTTTCAACAATAACCTTTTCATGGCTTAATTTTTTTTAACCTTTAAAAGTGTTTCTCAGTGCTAGTCTCCTATAAGAATAGGGGAAGAAAATTCAAAGAATTGAGACATTATTAAAGTGCATCTGCTGAGTGTAGCTTCCAAAGAAAGTCAGTAAGTGTAGTGAAGCCAAATCCTCTGCATCCTTAGTGAATGTGTGTGTGTGTGTGTGTGTGTGTGTGTGTATGTGCATGGTGAAGATCAAAACCAGGCCCTCACACACACACACACTGCCCCTGAGCTGCACCCTCAGCCTATCTGATTTTGTCAGTTGTACTGTCAAGTACTGGGCTTGAACATGTAATTGTCCCACCTCAACCTCTTAGAGAGCTGAGGTTACAGCCATGCACCACCATGCCTGGATTAATCAACCAATTTTGCTATGATTCATGTTGTTGAGTAGAATGGTTCCTCTAGTGCTTTGCTCAGATGTGTTTTCAGGACCATGATGGTCACTGACTAGCTGCTAACTGTATTAGATGCTGAGGGATCACAACCATCTGTTTATTGTCTTCAGCTGAAGGAAGCTGCCTTACAAAAGGTCATTACATTCTTGTCCTTTCCCCCTACTCATTTCAAAATATTTCCTGTAAACGAATCTTAAAATGTTTTTCTAGAGGAATGTGATTTATGACCTATGGTATATTCTTTTCTATAGTTTTCTACTAATCTGTGACTTTATATTTAAGTTGCATCTTGGTCTGGGGGTTAGGTAGCTCAGTGGGAGAGGACTTCTATAACATGCACAGAAACCCTGGGTTCAATTCCCAACAACCCCCACCATGTAATGTTTATAATCAGCATATGGTGGGATCTTATAAACTCATGCAATGTTTTATAATCAGCATATGGTGGGATCTTATTTTTCTGCCTATGACAATGAGCTATCTTTTAAGTGAAGTGCATAACAATTTACATTTAATATATTCTTTACATGGTTAGAAACTCTACCATATTGCTATTTGTTTTGCATTTGTCTTATTTGTTCTTCATTTTCTTTTATCTCTATTGCTACCTTTTTGATTCTTAGAACTGCATTTTATATGTTCCATGGGATTTTAAACTGATGTACCTTGTTTATTGTAGTCATTCTTTAGTATTCTAGTCACAAACATCCAGAGAAATATACATCTACAATTTAAAGTATAACTCAAACTAATATTATACCACGCACAAATAATGTAACAGCCTTGTAACAGGACATATACCTCCACATACCCACCTTTTGTCTTTTGTGGTGTTCTTGTCATAGATTTGACATAGTATGTTGTAAACCTCGCCAGTTATTTTTGTTTTAAACAGTCAGTTGGATTTTAAAGACCTTATGCACAAACATATTAGTTCACGCTCACTCACATATTTATTACTTTGAGAACGCTGTCTCCTCTTTTGCATTGATCTGACATAATTTCTTTTCAGCCTCAAGAACTGGAATTTTTTCTTGCTAGGGATCAAACCTCAGATCATGCACATGTTAGGCAAGGCCTCCAGCATTAAGTTACATCCTCAGCCCCAGCATTACTTGTAGTACACTTCTGTTAGAAACAAATTTTCCTCACTTGTGTTTTTCTGAAAATGTCTTTATTTCACCTTTTTTTCTTTCAGTACTAGGGATTGAATCTAGCACTCATGCATGATAGGCAAGTGTTCTACCACTACCTTCCTTCCCCAATCTTTAAAAAAATACTCAGTTTTACTTTTGACCTTACTTAGTTGACCAATCTGCCCTTGAACTTTTACTTCCTTTTCAGCCTTTCGAGGAGCTGGGTTTACATAACATGCCACTATATCTAGCCTTGTTGCTTCTTCTTCTTCTTCTTCTTCTTCTTCTTCTTCTTCTTCTTCTTCTCCTTCTTTTTCTTTTTTTTGTATTGGGGATCAAACTCAGGACCTTGTACTTGCCTCGCAGGCATGGTGCCAACTGAGTTAAATCCCCAGCCCTTTGCTTTGTTTAAAAAAAAATACTGGGCATGCTGATGCATGTGTGTAATCCCAGCACTCAGGAGACCAAAGCAGGAATTTGAGGCCAGGAATTTGGGCTCCATACTGAGCTCAAGACCAGCCTGGAAAACATTGTGAGACCATGTCTCAAAAACAAAAAAACAATGTTTTTTCTTGCAGCATGTTAAAGATGTTTTTCCAACCCCGTGTAGCACTGCATCCCTGTAATCTCAGCTTCTTGGGAATCTGACTCAGCAAAATCACAGTATGAAGTCAGCCTGGGGAATTGAGGACAATGTAAAAGTTAAAAGCAGGGGCTATAGGCCCATGGCTACATAACCTCGAGCTCAGTCCCGCACAAATGAGTATGTGACCATATTATTTCGGTGAGCGTGAGTAAAGCCAAGGGATTGACGTCTACTTCCTCTGGGCAGAAGAATCCAGAGAAGGATAGGTATTGTGAAACAGAAGAAAATGTTCAAAAGGAAAAGTAAAAGGGGCGAGTAAGGTAAAGAAGGGAAAGAAAAAGCTGATGGTTTTTTTTAAAAAAAGGAAACAAAGCTTATATACATAGGGGGGTGGGGGTATATATATAGGAAAGGCAGGGGAAAGGGCAAAAAAGAATCAAGATGTGTCATGTACAGGTACAAATTTTCAATGTTGAATATGATAATAATATATGTACAAAACGTTCCAATAAAATTGATTAAAAAAAAATAATCCAGAGAAGGGAAAAGGCCCCTCTGGGGAGCAGTTAGAAGTACCAGGCCAAACTGTGCACGACTCTGAATGTAATCTTATGTGCTGCAGACATGTGAAGAAGAAGAAGAAGAAGAAGAAGAAGAAGAAGAAGAAGAAGAAGAAGAAGAAGAAGAAGAAGAACAACAACAACAACAACAACAACAACAACAACAACAACAACAACAACGAGAAAACATTCAAGAAAAGAGAAGAAGTAAAAGAATTTTAGCCCAGTGGATGGTATTTGCCTCTGGTCCCACTACTGGGGAGAGTAGGGCAGGCAGATCGCTTGTGCCCATGAATTTGGACTAGCCTGGGCAACACAGATCCTGCCCACTGCCAAAGATACCAAATTTTAACCATCTACACTGGACAGAAGAACACTATCTCTCACGATTCACGTCAGGTTCCCTGGATCGCCTCCCTCTTTAATGTGGGCCTATCTCCCTTCGCTGCCCTCAGTGTAAGTAACACTCTCCTCGTCTGACTTTGCTGAGCCGAAGGCCACACGGGCTTCAGTATTCCCTTCAACTCTGCAGTACAACGCACATCTGGGCTCCAGCTGCTGGAAGAGTCCCTGTTTTTGTCGTTCGCGCTTTTGGGCGGACCAGAGCGAGCGCGCATGTGCCGGCACCTCCTCTGTGCTTGTCCTCTACGGCGCTCCGTAGCCTCTCGGTCAGCTCCACGTAGGCCGCGCAAGCGCCCTTGACGCGCCGTTCACCTGCTGCCGTTGTCGCCGCCGCCGCTGCTGGAGCTGAATGGGGGGCCGAGGCCAGCCAGTGACACCCAGAAGAAAGAGACGCGGCGGCGGCGACGCCGACACCCACAGGGCGAGTGTTACGGTCCACCCTCGAGCTCCAAGAGGAGGTGGCGAGGCCCAGCCCCCGCGCTGTCTGGTGTAAGCAGCCTTCGCCCTCGCCGCTGCGGCGGGTTCTCCGCGGGCCCAGTTTCCTCAGGTCTCATCCACACTCAGGACTCCTCGCTCCATCATGTTCAAGAAACTGAGACAGAAAATCAGCGAGGAACAGCAGCAGCAGCAACTCCAGCAAGCGACAGTTCCTACCCAGGTAGGAAGGCCGCTGCTTTTCTCTCCTAGCTCCTGACACTCCTGGACGCTGGCCCGGGTTGACGAGAACTTGCTCGGTAACCTGTGACCCCTAACCCCAGGAGTCTCCCGGAACCGACATTGCGTTTAGGGCGGGCCCGGTCCTCTCGGACTGCTGACCCAGTTTTTTCCATCCTAAAACTCCGCCCCGGGTGGGACTGCCAGATCTATCGTGACCTTAGATTTTCGAGTTTTCCACTAGTGCTCGACCTGGCATCATCTAAATGCCATGGGCTCG
>PVIR01013506.1:0-41903 GCA_004026965.1 Petromus typicus
ATTAGGGATGCAGGTATGTGAGTATGTATGTCTGCTTTTAAATACTAACTATGTAAGTGTCCATTATATATAAAGTATTAGTATATACACACATTTTAAATTAAAACTTTCATGTTGCATCCTTACCACTTGTATATAAAAATTAGAGTTTACAAGGCCCAAACTATTTCATTGTAAATCTACTAAATAAAACTTAAGCTTTGTATATAATTCTTTTTGTCTTAGAAGCTACTTCAATGATTACCTGCTATTGTTACATAATCAATATATAATTATGTTCTTTTGTCTATTTATATAGTTTGTGAGGATTATTTCCTTTAAATTTATGGAAGGGTAGCTCATTGGTAGAGGACATGCTTTTCATGTCTGAGGCCCAGGGTTCAACCCTTAGCACTCCAACATTTAAAAAATTAAGTTGGGCTGGGGATTTAGCTCAGTGGTTCCGGTGCCTGTCTTGCAAGCTCAAGGGCCCCGGTTCGATCCCCGGTAACCACATAAAACAATACTGGACGTGGAAACTCACGCCCACCAGCAATCAGAACTACATACCACAGTGCCAGGTGAGGTAGCTCACGCCTGTAATCCCAGCACTTGGGAGGCAGAGGTAGGAGGATTGCTATGAGTTCAAGGCTAAACTCAGTGCCAACCTGAACTACAAAGTGAGACCCTGTCTCAAAAAAAAAAAATGTATATTTATGAAGTTTTAGAACATTTATTTGGTTCAAAACTCAATGGTATATCTGTGTTCTTACCCCGAGTGGCTTTCTTGCTCTTCACCTGTGACTCCCCTACTCCCCTGCCTGGACTGAACTCTGTGTGGACAGTTCTGTCATTGTGAACAGCATTCAGGCTGCTTGGCTTTCCATGCATATTTTTTGAAAATGACACAAATTTTATATTTAGCTTTTCAGCTTTTAGAATCAGTTTATAGAAAATAAGGACTTGGCTTTGATGTGGAAAGAAGTTAATGTGTGTGTGTGTGTATGCACACGTGGGCGCATACACGTGCACATGTGTACACGCGTGCATGTGTGTGTGTTCTTAGGTGCTGAGCCCAAGGCCTGGTGCCTGCTAGGCAGATGCTGACCACTAAGCTGCAGCCTCACCCAGGACTGTTCTCTGCTGGCTCCAGCTTCTGATAGAGCAAAAGTGAGGGGGTGGGCAGGCAGGAAGTGAGCAAATGGCTGGAGAAGTTTAGAATATTATGGAGAGGGCTGGGGATTTAGCTCAGTGGTTTGGGCGCCTATCTTGCAAGCGCAAGGACCTGGGTTCAGACCTCCGGTAACCACATACAATATTGGGTGTGGCCCAGCAGCAACCAGTACCACATACCACAGTGCCGGGCGTGGTGGCTCACGCCTGTAATCCCAGCCCTCTGGAGGCAGAGGCAGGAGGATTGCTGTGCTGTGAGTGAGGCTGAGCGCAGGGCCAGCCTGAACTACAAAGTGAGACCCTGTCTCAAAAAACCTAAAAAAAAAAAAAAAATGATCTAGAATATTATGGAGAATTTTACAGAATTACTGCAAAGTACAAAAGTCACTAGGACAAAAAATAGGAGCCAAGTAATTTTCAGACACTGGGGAAGGACAGTAATACAGCAAGTTACATCTTCATCTTTCCTACAGGAGTTAGTAAATATTGTTTAAGGTTGTCAGGTCAAGAAATAGAAGAGTGAAGAGGTTGTCCAGTTGGAGTTCTATGAGAACTGTTTAAAAGTGTTTCTCTCTGGAATGGAGCGAGGAACTATTGGCCTATAATGACTTCTCTCCATAGTTAATGTGTCACTGTGTAATGGGTTAAAATTCAGTGTGTATGTGTAGTTGAAAAGTTATAAGGTAGAAGAGTGTAGAAAATAAACAACACTCAGGATAGGCTCAGCAAGTAACTTCTCTTTGGTTCACTTAACTGTTTAATTTCTTTAGGTAAAACATGTTTAATATACCATTTATAATTGTACTTATGAAATATTGTACTTTAGAGCCAAGTTTGAAAAAGCCGAGTTATTGCTGGTGGGCAGTTGACTGCTGTTTAGATTGAGAAGTCAGCCCCCGGGGTGTTTCCACCACCCCAGATCACCCGTTTGGACCACCTGGGTCCTCGTGATCTGAAACTGAACCTCGGCTGTGTTCTTCCTGGTGGAGGGAGAGATCGCATGTTAAAGGCCCTCAGCCTTGGGATGTGCCGTTAGAAGCATGTGCCAACTGTGCTGCCCAGGCTGTACCAGCCCAGATCCAGGCAGTTAGCCCGGCCATCCTCACCAAGTTTCTGCTCATGTGTGCCAGTAAGATGATCTGTTTTCAAAATAGATTTCATTCAGATGAAAAAGGAAATCTGAACACATACCCCCAAAAGGCAGCAGTATATCATGGGTGGGTTTAAAAAGTGGAGTTCCTTGTTCTTCATCTTCAGGTATGAGTGTTTTAATTTTCCTTTTCTGTGTCCGTGGCAGACATTGCTAATTGATCCCAGCACTGTTTTCCATGGACTCTGCCTTGAAACCTGAGCAGTGCAATTAGCTGTCCTTATCAGTGGGACTTGGTGTGTGAGTCACATGTCTTGTTCCTGGTGTAATTAGATTTGCCAACAAGCTGGTTTCAGACAGAACTTGCTATACAAATGCCATGTCACTGGTCTTGCTGACGGGCGGATTGAGTTGCCTCTGGCCTTGAATCTGGCTCTCGAGTTCTCGTTGCCACACCCAGGTCTGTCATCTCTTGCCTATCTGCCTGGACCCTTCCTTTCCTGTTTCAGCTAAATTATCTGTTGTTGACCAGATCTGTGATGGATACGCTCTACTCATTTACCTGTATTTTTTCCAGCTGCTCCATCTTGAGAGTTTATTTCTTTATATGTATAATCAGGAAAAAAAAAAGTCCTGCGTTGTTTCTGTGACAGACCACAACTTATTTAGAATAGACCACAGCTTATTTGTAATAGACCACAGCTTATTTATAGTAGACCACAGCTTATTTGTAATAGGCCACCCTTTATGAAGCAGCTAGCTTCTCCCTCCTACTATTTCTCGGTTTGTATAGTTTTTAAAAATTATCACGTTGTATGACTGCCCTTAATCAAACACACTGATTTTAGTGGGGGCAGAGACTTAGCTCTAGCCACCTGACATAAGTGCTGACGACTTTTAGAAGCCGTGAGCTGAGCCGAGAGTGAAGCCTCCAGCCCTGCGTGTCAGCCCAGGTGCCAACCCGAGAGGCAGAGCGTGCGTGGGCTCTCCTTTGTGTGCCACGTTGGTACAGCACTGACATCTGGACAGATGTGTCTGAGGCCTGCCTGTCCCGTCCGCAGTCCTTTGTCAGCTTCCAGTAGGTGTCACTGTGTACATTAAATGGAAATCAAAGATGTCATTAAAAGGATGTTCAAAATAAGCATCATTGCAGACGTGTCAAAAACACTTCCCAGCAGTAAGCAAGAACATTTATACTGCTTCCGTTTTTATATTTTTGATGATTATCTTCTTAGGCTGTTTAAGAGAACATAACCTGTGTTCTTTCTCTGCCTCATCTGCTGACATACTGCCTGATGTGACCTCTCATGGACATGTGAAGATTTTGTTTTGGGTGCGTTTGTAACAATCAGAAGACAATATGTAGACTAACATGTCAAACTGAGGAATGAATCATTTTCTCACTAATGTGTGCCATTCCTGGTATATAATTTTATTGCTAGTAACTTTTCCTTTGGAGGGGATAGATATCATCACTCCAGATGTTTATTTGTGACAATGCAAAACTCGTTTTAAAAATCTACTAGCATTCAGTGAATAAATACATATATGCACCAGCACATGTACAGTTTCTGCATAAGGATTTTTTTCACCAAGTATTTTTAGGAACTCTGAATGTCCATTAACATTTTTTAGTTTTTCTCTAACAGGAGAAGCTTTAGTTCTGTTTCTTATTGTGTTTTATGCTCCTGGCCAAGTTTCCATAATATTTGTGGAACTTAATTATTTAAATATCTAAATCTTTTCCCCTATGGCTTCACTGACCTCTTTACTCTTTTGAAAGAAGCATAAGTATTAGACTTTGTGTCTTCTGTTGTTTTTTGGTAAGGGTATAATTTGACACTCACTAATAAGGCTTTGCTGTTAAAATAGGTAGCATTGTAGAATGCTTTCCTCAGCTTAGATCACCATGTACAGTGTTGTGGAAACTATTTCTGTGTGCGCACACGTGCGGTAGGATTACGAGGCACAGTGTGAGAAGCCTTGTCCTCAGGGTGTCTTATTACACTTAGGTTGTTTTCCGTGTAGAAGAAAGTTGCTGCTTCTTTTGAGAAGGTGGCTGATAGAAGATTCATGGGCCCTGAGTGTGCCCGTGGGAGGGGGGCCTGGCCCGAGTCCAGCCCTTTGGGCAGCGCGGCGCCCCGGATGGAGGGACAGACCCGGTGCTGACAGTGCTGCGAATCATGTGCTCTCAGCAGAGCTCGGGCCTCCCCCCATGTTTAGTTGCCTCATGTGGGAAAGGGGAGCTAGTGTTGTAAAGGTTGGATAGGAGGCTTCAACAGCTTATAACATTTTGGGTTTTGTAAAGAAAAAATGAAGTAAAAGTTAAGTATGGAAAAAGAAAGTATTTTAGACCTTGATGACAGGCTGATGTATTTGTTTGTACCATTTTCTGTCTGGATGCTGTGAACTAATTGGTCTGGTTGAAAGCCAGGTAATTGATATTTTCAACACCTTGTTACAGGTAACTGTTGTGCAGCAAGGATGGAGAAGCACTGTCCTCAACGTGTCTTATTACTACACAGGCGGGACACACAGGTCCCGGAGGCAGATTTGCAAGGAATTAGCCAGAAGTCCCGGAATTAGCGTCAGAGAACCTGGCAAGGGTCCCCAGCTTGTTTGCACAGGGGAGGCGGAGGCCTGCAGAGCTGGCCTCCTGGCGGTAGGCTGTCCTCCCACCTACTGGTGTTTCCCTGGTACCAAAGGCTTCTTTGCATTCCATGGGACAGTTCCTTCCCTCGTCGCCAGCCTCCAGCGTGTCCCTCTGTGTCTTTGCACGCACCTGCGTGGGCCGGCGCAGTGGGGCTTGGGTGGAAACTTGCCGTGGGGATGTTCTGGCAGCACTGGGCTGCGCGGAGGTTGTGCTGGCCCTGGCGCGCTCATGGAGCCCACAACCACTCACCACGTGTGCTGGAGAATCTCTCAGACGGCTCCTGCTGAGCAACACAAAGTTCCCTCGGTACCGATTTGAGCTCTGGCTCTCCCTCTGAGCTAATTTTGGTGAGGAAGGAGTTTGGAGAGCGCCACACCTTCAGGCCGGTGCGTGCTTTTGTGGAGAGTTTTCATAGCAGAGCTGGGTCATGCTTATGAAGACTAATTCAGCTAGAAAAATGAAATCTCTTAGTAGAAGCTATTTCAAAAATGTAGATTCCTTTTAAAATTGGAGTAGCAAAGACAAAATTTGTGTATATTAATGCATACAACATGATGTTTTTCATGCATACATTGTGAACCTCCACACCCAGGCTAACTGGCATTTCCACCACCCCAGACACCACTGTGCATGTATGTGTGTGTGCGTGCATGTGTGTGTGTACATGTGCGTGTGTGTGTAGAAGCACCTTTTCAAATGTGAAATACAAATCCTCCTTAAAATTAGAAACAGGGAAATGCGTATCTTTGCATCAGAAAATGTGCTCAAGTTTTCGTTGCCGAGAATTGCTGTTGCTATTCTGAGTCTCTTCTGGTTCCAAAGGAATTTTGTAGGATTTTCTCTAGTTCTATGAAATATACTGTTAGGACTTTAATTGGGATTGCATTGAATTTCCTACCCAGGAATGAGGGATGTCTCTCAATTTTCTGATACCCTCTTCAGTCTCCTTTGTCAGAGTGTTACAGTTTTCAGAATAGAGGTCTTTCACCTCTTTGTTAGACTGACTCCTAGATATATTTTTTTTTTGGATGCTATATGAAAGGAATTATTTCTCCTATTTCTGTCTCAGTGAGTGTACTATATGTGTAAAAGAAGGGTATTGATTTTGGGGTGTTGACATTATATCCAGCTACTCTGGCAATTAAGTCTAGCAGTCTTTGGGATCTTCTATATAGAGTATCATGTCATCACCAAATAATGACACTTTAACTTCTTCTTTTCCTACCCTTATACCTTTTATTTATTTCTCTTGTCTAATTGCTATGACTAGCTTCTTGTCAAAGATAAGGCAGGGAGTATCTCAGTCCCTAACTTGATACTGTACTACAAAGCCACTAAGATAAAAACAGCGTGGTACTGACACAGAAATAAACCCACGGACCAGTGGAATCAATGAGAAGATGCAAAACAGCCCTAGGCTCACTAAGCCACCTCATCTTTAACAAAGGAGCCAAACACCTCATTGGAGGAAATGTAGCTTTTTAATGTGTCTTTTTTAATTCAAGTCTTTATTGGTATATTATGAATACACATTATCATCACATTCAGCATTGAGAGTTTGTGCTAGCATATGACATGACTTGATTCTCACTTTTTTCCCTTCCCCCACTCACCCTGCACCCCACATCCCTTATATACATAAATTTTGTTTCCTTTTTTTATTACTCTAACATTCTTTTTCCCCTTGTTATTTACTCCACACTATCTTTCCTTTTAAATTCTATTTCACAGTATCAACTATATATACTACAACTCATTTACATCTTCATTTTCTCATACCAGAGAAAAGATAATGATATTTACACATCTGTGATCTATTTATTTCACTTATAAGGATGTCTTGAAGATACATCCATTTGAGTGTGAATGACTCAATCTTATCATTTTTAATGGCAGAATAATACTCCAGTCTATAAAAGAACCACATCTTCTTTATCCAGTCTCCTGTTGATAGACATTTTGGTTGTCTCCAAGATTTAGCAATCACAAACTGAGCTGCTATAAACATGGTTGCACACATATCATCGTGATATGAGTCTTTCAATTCTTTTGTGTTTATACCTAGCAGAGCAATGGCTGGGTCATATGGGACCTCCAATCCTAGCTTTTTGAGGAATCTCCACACAATTTCCACAGGGGTTGTACGAGTCTATACTCTCACCAACAGTGGAGAAGGGTTCCTTCTTCTCTGCAGCCTCGCCAACATTTGTTGCTGGCTAATTCTGAAATGGCAGCCATTCTTTCTGGAGTGAGATGAAATCTCAGTGTTGTTTTCATTTGCATCTCTCAAATGATGTTGAGCATTTCTTCATATACTTCTTAGCTGTTCTTTTACTTCTTCCTCTGAAAAATGTCTGTTCATTTCAGATGCCCATTTTTGAATTGGGTCATTAAATTTGGGTGGGCTGATTTTTTTAAGCTCTTTATATATTCTAGATAGTAGCTCTTTGTCTGAGAAATAGCTGGTAAAGATTCTTTCCCATATTGTGGGTTGCCTTTTCTCTCTGTTGGTGCTTTCCTTTGCTGTGAAAATGCTTTTTAATAGAATGAGATCCCATTTGTTGATTTCTTCTGCCAGTTCTTGTGCTATAGAGCTTTTGTTCAGGAAGTCTTTTCCTAAGCCAGTGTCTTCAAGAGTTTTACTTGACCTGTTTTGCAGTAGACTTAGTGTGTTTGTTTTAATATTTACGTCTCTTATCCACTTTGATTTTAGCTTGGTATACACTGAAAGAGATAGGTCTAGTTTTAGTCTTTGGCAAGTTAAAGCCCAGTTTTTCCAGCACTATTTGTCAAAGAAGCTATCTTTCCTCCATTGAGGATTTTTGGCTTCTTTGTCAAAGATGAGATGACTCAGTGTATCTGGAGTAGTTTCTGGATCTTCTAATCTACTCCACTGATCCTCAGGTCTGTGCAGTTTTTAATATGGTGGCTTTATAGTATAGTTTCAAGTTCGGGGTCATAATAACCCCCACCATGTTCTTGTTGCTTAGAATTTTGTTCACTATTCTAGATCTTTTGTGGCGCCAGATGAATGTTTGGATTTTTTTCTCTAGATCTGTGAAATATGCTGTTGAGACTTTAATCAGGATTGCATTGAATCTACATATATACATATACATATACATATACACATATATATATACATATACATATATATATACATATACATATACATATACATATATATATATATACATATATATATATGTATATATATAGTAGTTGTGGGTGTATAGCCATTTTGACGATATTGGTTCTTCCTACCCAGGAGCAAGGTATGTCTTTCCATTTTTTGATATCATCTTCTATCTCCTTTTTCAGAGTGCTATAGTTTTCAGGCCAGTATCCCTAATGAACACTGATGTAAAAATCCTCAATGAGATACTGGCAAACAGAATATAGAGAATAATTTTTAAAAAGATCATATACCCTGACCAAGTTAGATTCATCCCAGGGATGCAAGGATAATTCAACATATCTAAATCAATAAATGTAATATACTATATTAACAGACTCAAAAGACAAAAATCATATGGTCATCTCACTTGATGCAGAAAAAGCGTTTGAAAAAATACAACACCCACTCATGTTCAAAACCCTACAGAAATTGGAATAGATGGACTCTATCTCAAACTAATAAAAGCTATCTATGAGAAATGAGCAGCCAGCATCATACTCAGTGGTCAGAAACTGAAACCTTTCACAACAAGATCAGGAACAAGACAAGGATGTCCTCTCTCACCACTTCTGTTCAATATAGTTCTGGAAATATTAGCCACAGCAATTAGGCAAGAGAAAGAAATAAAAGGAATAAAGATAGGAGGGGAAGAAGTTAAACCGTCATTATTTGCTGATGACTTGATACTCTAGCTAGAGGATCCTAAAACTCAACTAAAAAACTGCTGGAACTAATCACCAAATTTAGTAGTGTAGCTGGATACAAGGTCAGTGCTTAAAAATCAGTAGCCTTTGTATTCACAAAAACAGACACACTGAGATAGAAATTGGGAAATCAGTCCCTTTCAAAATAGCACCCCGCAAAAATGAAATATCTAGGAATCAGTCCAACAAAGGAGGTGACCTCTATTCTGAAGATAGCCTTTTTCATAAGCAGTGCTAGAAAAACTGAGTTTTAACCTGCCAAAGATTAAAACAAGACCTATATCTTTCCCCATGCACTAAGCTGAGATTAAAGATCTAAATATTAGAACTGAAACACTAAACCTGCTGGAGGGCTGGTTAGGTAGAACTCTTGGAGACATTGGCATAGGGGAAGACTTTATGAACAAAGCCTCAATAGCACAGGAACTAGCAGAAAGAATCAACAACTGGGATCTTATTGTATTAAAAAGCTTCTGCACAGCAAGAGAAACCACCAGCAGAGCAAAAAGACAGTGTACAATTTGTGAAAAATTTTTACCTCACAGGGCTACTATCTGGAATATATAAAGAATTTTTAAAAATCAGACCCCCCAGATTTAAAGACCCGTTTCAAAAATGGGTAGCTGAAATGAATAGACATTTTTCAGATAAAGAAATAAAAACAGTGAAGAAACATATTAAAAAATGTTCAACATCATTGGTCATTTGAGATATGCAGATGAAAACATCACTGAGATTCCCTCTCACCCCAGAAAAAATTGGCTGCTATCAAGAAATCAACCAATAAGAAATGCTGGTAGGCTGTGGGGAGAAAGGCGCCCTCTCCACTGTGGGTGGGAGTGCAGACTGGTACAGCACTGTGGAGGTCAGCGTGCACTTTCCTCAGAAGAGCAGGATTAGTTGCTTTTTCCTTGCTGGGTATATTCATGAAATAATTAAAAGCGTCCTACCACTCATGTTTATAGCAGCACAGTTTACTATAGCTAAATTTTGGAAATAGCTCAAATGCTTATCAGCTGGAGACTGGAAAAAGAAGATGTGTTTTTTTAAAAAAAATAGAGTATTATTCAGCCATAAAGAATGATAAATTAGAGATATTTATAGCTAAATGGGTACACAGTGAGGCCATACTCATAAATGAAATAAATAGGACACACATGTGTAAATACCATATCTAGTGAGAAAAACTGAAAGTGTAAATGAGGTCCAAAATATGGAATAGGTATTATTAAATAGGGAGAAAATTTTCAAGGGGGAAGGGAAACCGGAAGAGAAAAGGGAAAGAAAAGAGAAAAAGGAAAAAATGGAAACAGAACTCAGGTATAGGAGGAGTGGGGGACTGAAGGAAGGGTGAGAGGGGAAAAGTGAGAGTCCAGGCGGGTCCCGTGCAGATACAGACCCCAGTGATGAAGTGATCGCAGTGCACACTTAAAATGTCCCAGTAAAGTCGGTTTAAATACTGAAAGAAAATATGCTCAAATGCCAGTCTAGTAGTGTACAACACAGAGACATACCCGAGGGAGGACGAAGTCTTGTTAAAGACCTGGAAGTTAAAATTCTATTTTACCAATATAAGTACTACTCTTTTTTGAGAGGGGAAATGGTCGATGTGTTTCTAAGAGAGTACTGGTGTGTTTATGACGGAGTTTTGCGTCCTACCTAGGTTTTGTGGCCTCTTGAAATATAGTTTGTGTTCTTTCCATTTATCATGTTTTTCTTGTGTTCCTACTTCATGCTTTTTACTGTCAGGGAAAATAGAGAATGTAGAAGATTTATAAAATTCAATACTGCTTTTGTAGGGACTTACAGGCTATTTCAAGATACACATTTAATAAAGAAAACTATTTTCTTAGGTACAAAATACCCTCCGGAGAGGAATTTCGGGACGAGTAGCGTAGCCGCAAAGGCAGGTCCACGGGTGCTACACAGACCCGCGAGCGTCTTCTGCCCGTCCTTCTGCTGGCTCGGTGTCCCAGTCCTGCTCCAGCCCACGCCGCTGGACCTTGGTCTCGGCCATCGCTCCAGGATTTCATGCCTTTAGACCCAGGCGGCGGAGATGCTAGAGATGAGAGGCAGGCCCACACCGCTGGCTCCCAGACCACGTCCAGTCTTGGCCCTCCGGCCCTGCCCCCGGCACTTCTCGGCCCTCACGGCCTTGGCCTCTGCCGAGGCGCGTGGTCCTGGCTGCTCCGTCGCCCTCCTGGAACCACTCTGCCCTGTCTTGTCCCTTAAGGCGTGTCCGCTCTGGAATCTTGTAGATACTTAAACTCAGGACGTCCCGGACTGGTTTTACCATCTCGGTTTCACTTTCCTCAGTGTGCTTTTGTCATCTGTGTCTTTGTGAGTGTTACGGTGTGTATCTTGCCGGCCCCAGAGCCTGGTGCGTGGCGTGTGGGGTGACTGGATCACAGGAGGCCGCTGACCTGCGGTCGGAGCGGGGGGCCTGTCGGAAGGGGAGCGCCCCTGGGCTGTGCCGGGGAGGGGCAGTCTTCCTTCGGGGCCCCTCCCTCCACTCTCTTCTTCCTGTCCATTTGCTACCTTCCCTGGCAAGCCTGAGTCCTGTCAGGCAGATAGATTCTAGTGCACTGAACTGCGCGTGTCTCAGGATTAATCATTCAACCACAATTAAGTGCCCACACTCGGGTGAGCTCTTAGGAACTGGAGACAGGACTAGAGCAGCAGCTGGGACTATGTATAACAATAAATGTATGAATGCAGTGAACTACAGACACGGTGCGAAGGGGGCTCCACGACCTCGGGACCTGCGGGTGTGGTTTGCTCTTCTTAGGGCGCTCGTGGGCCTTTTCCAGACTGACGTGCGTCCGAACGTTGAAGTTGTTCTGGATAAAAGCGGTACCCAGAGGGCTGGGGAGTAGCTCAGTGGTTCCGGCGCCTGTCTTGCAAGCGCAAGGACCCGGGTTCCATGCACCACATACAAACAATACTGGAGACTCACCCCAGCAGCAACCAGTACCACATCCCACAGTGCCGGGCGTGGTGGCTCACGCCTGTCATCCCAGCACTCGGGAGGCAGAGGCAGGAGGATTGCTGTGATGTGAGTTGGAGGCTGAGCTGAGTGCCAGCCTGAACTACAAAGTGAGACCCTGTCTCAAAAAAAAATCTTAAGACTTACATCTATCTAAGATACAGACGTGGCTGATTTGTGAAGTTAGTGTAGAAACTGAAATCCTGTTTTAAAGTTTTTTGAGACAAGCTCTCACTTTGTAGTTCAGGCTGGCCCTGAGCTCAGCCTCAAACTCAGCAATCCTCCTGCCTCTGCCTCCCGAGTGCTGGGATCACAGGTGTGAGGCACCACGCCCGGCACTGTGGAATGTGGTGCTGGTTACTGGTGAGCCTGAGTCCCCACGCCCGGCACTGTTGTCTGTGGTTACCAGGATGGAACCTGGGACCTTGTGCTTGCAAAGCAGATGCTGGAACCACTGAGCTAAATCCCTGGTCCTGTCTTTTCCTTTTCTCATGTTGGGGAGTCACGTGGCAGAGTAGTAAGTCTGCTGGAGTCAACGATACCTGTTCCAGACTGGAACTGACTTATAACTTCATGGCCGCCTGTCCTGGGAAGTAGTTCCATAGTTGTCAGTAAACCTGAGAGGAACCATTGGTGTGCCGGGGCCTCCGTCTGGTGTCTTAGTTCTGGAACACAATACATGCACCCATCTCTAAGTCAGTTGTTATCAAATTTGTGTTTGTTTTCTTGGCAGCACCACAAGAATGGAAGAAATAACCATATAGAATGTTGGTTGTTGTCTATGTGAGGTTTTCCCGGCCGGAGAGGGTGAGGCGCAGAGTCAAGCACAGACCCTGGGGAATGTTTCTGGAACTTCAGATTTATTCAGGCTTAGGCGTCACATATATAGCAAAAGGTCACAGGGCGGGGTGAAGGCTAGGAGGAAAGGAGGGTCTATAGGATTGACCTAGGGTTTTGCCCAATAAGAGAACTTTGAGTGGGGGGTCTATATGGCATTAGCTATGGGGGAGGGGAGGCCATGGGTGACAGACAAGAGGGGTGGGGCTACCAAGATGGCCGCTGACAAGGTTCAACGTGTGGGAGCGAGTGTGCTCAAGCCCCTAAGGGTCTCTGAGTCTGCAGGGAAACAAAGTCTCAACCTTTAGGCTCAGGAGACAGGCACACGGTTCACTTGTCCTAGCCAGACTTGAAGCTCTCCCTTAATAGAAGTTTTCAGCTGAGCTGTTAGAGCTCCCTGAATGGTAATTCTATTTCTTTTTTTTTAGGTTTTTTGAGACAGGGTCTCGCTTTGTGGTTCAGGCTGGCCCTGAGCTCAGCCTCCAACTCACATCACATCAATCCTCCTGCCTCTGCCTCCCGAGTGCTGGGATTACAGGCGTGAGCCACCACGCCCGGCACTGTGGTATGTGGTACTGGTTGCTGCTGGGCATGAGTCTCCACCCCCAGTATGGTATGTGGTTACCGGGGATTGAACCTGGGTCCTTGCGCTTGCAAGACAGGCGCCGGAACCACTGAGCTAACTCCCCGGCCCTCTTTCTTTTTTTTTTAAATAAAAAAGGGCGAGCACAGTTAGATCTGGTAGGGTTGGGACTTCAGTGTCTCTTGGCATATTTGCCAGGACAGATTCACAAGTAGTTTGCAAGTGCTTGTGAACAAGTCGGGTTAGTAATACATTGATACCAGCACAGATAGATTGTCCTCATCACACTCAGACCGACCGTCAGGAGCAGGCCTGGCGCCCGCTGTAAGCACAAGTGGCATGATATAATGAAGTTGTATTCCATTACGCTCCCGTGTACGGGGGCCAAATGTCATCCCCTGAAATGTGGCTGCATTTCTGTGATACAACCTCATCTGTTCCGTCAACTAGTTTTGCTCTGATCAATACGCAGTTTTCTGTGGCCTTTCACTGCTGTCAGATGTCGTCGGGTGATGTGAATGCACGTCAGAAACTAGAAACCTGACAGCTCCCAGGCAGCTGGGAGGGGTCACTGCAGGGGCGAGGCCAACGCTGGGGACTGGCGGAGTGTCACTCAGCCTCAGCTGGCACTTTCCCCTACAAACGCGAAGGAAAGTGATCCTCTTCTGTGTAACAAACAGAAGAGATGGCTTAAAATACTTTGAGGGGAAATTATGTAGCACAGTGATGGTGGAGAAGATTGGTATAAAGAGAACAAGAGTAGTTAATATTAGTTTTCAGCAAAGAATAGTTGAGGCATGACTCAGAGCCAAAACTGTAATCATGCGACTTTGTCCTTCCTGAAAGAGACGTAGCTGACAAGACGTTTACTACAACAGCGCTCATGCAGTGGGTGGGATGTAGTGGAGGAGGGTAGTATGTCTGTGGACACACAGTGTGAGGAGTACAGTGGCGAAGACACCATGTCTGCTCTGTGGCCTCGGCAGCCCAGAGCCGGCCCGGGGATGTGCCTCACGTCGCCGGAGGGGTGACTGAAGTTTCACTTCACTGGCTGTCTCCCACAGACTGCCAGGCAGAGTAATTCTTTCTGGGGTGTGTGTTTCACTAACAAGGGTGCAGCCCCAGGGGCCGGAATGGGTTGAGAGCTTGTTGACAAGCAGAAAGACCTCAGCTTATTCTATAAACGGGGAACCATCACTTCATTATTAGTAGCAAGAGCTGTCATGAAAGAAGATTAGAAGTTCAACATTTACCAGACCCCAAGAGCACTCTGAGAATGGGAAACTTACTTAAAGCAATCTAATAGAGTAGTACTCTGTAATAGTAGTTATGTTAGGGTTGGGGTTTAGGTGAAGGGCATTGTGCCTGGCTCACAAGCACAAGGTCCTGAGCTCGATTCCTGGTGTGGGGTTATTATACCGGCAGTCCTCCATGTAGCTGTCAGGGTTAAGGTGCTCTGCGCCTCCCTCCCAGTGTCTTGAGGTGGTCCCTCCCGAGGGTGACGTCTGGGTTTCCACCCAGGCCCCTGCTCTGTTCACAAACCCACATGTCCACTGTCCTTTAGTTTTACTTTATAAAGTACTTTCTCTGTTCCTTTAAGGGCTGAGATTCTAAGAATACGGGCATCCAAGTATGGTGGCACAAGGCTGTAATCCCAGCAGTCTACGTGGCTGAAGCAGTAGGTTTGAAAATTCAGGCCCAGCCTGAGCAAATTAGCAATTTTTGTAAGATCCTGTCTCAAAACAAACAACAATCTGCAGGTTATGGTGGCACATGCCTGTAATCCTGGCACTGGGAAGGCTGAGGGAGGCAGATGACAGAGTTTGAGGTAAGTATGGGGATTACAGGGATTAGAGGCAGGGGCCACCATGCCAGCCAACCCAACAGGAAGGTTCTTCTAAGGTCCTAGTAACTTCATTCTTTAAATGCCAACCATTTCTGACTGGTAACGGATACTCACTTTTTTTGTTGATATAATGTAATTACCAAACATGTAAGCGATGACACGTTGGAAACACAAATAATTGAAATGGAAGAAAACACTGGAGAGGGCTCAGCCCTCCCTGGTAGCGTCCCCCACATCTCCCTGTCTCAGCCGTTCAGCCGCCGCCCTCGGCCTCCTGCTCTGCCCCCTCCATGTCTACTCTCTGGCGCAAGTCCTAAGCCTCTCGCTCGTCCTTCACGTCTGTCCCCCTTCAGCTGGCCGTGTCCATCGCCACCCTCCTGCCCGACCGTCGTGTCTCCTCAGGCTGCTGTCGGCACTTCTGGCCCGTCCTCTCCGTCCGGTCTGATGTGCAGAACCGTTGCTCTGTGATCAGCCGGTTGTCCGCTTGGTGCCTCTGATGCGGCCGCGCTCCGTGGGGCCCGACTGGCGGCCCTGTCGTGGGGTGAGTGCAGCCTGGCATGGAAGACGAGGCCCGGCCTTGCCTGTCCCAACCTCTCAGCCACGTCGGAGTCTTCTGGTGGCTCCTGTCCACTCTGCCTTGCCCTGTCTCCTCCCTCAGCTCCATTGTGGTCTCAGGCCTCGGCTGGGGCATCACCGGCAGAGACTTGGCCCCGGGAGGCTCCATCTCGTCGCCTTTCCCTTCCGGCCTGGATAGGGCTCCCCTCTGCCCTTAGCTCGCCGTAGCCCCAATACCCAGCAGATGTCCACACCTCGAGGTGATCGATAAATTTCTACTAACTGAACAAACGAAGCAGCCAGGCCAGAAAGGAGAGTGAGCGACTCACGCGCTGTGGCACTGCCACGCACTGCCAGGCTTAGGGCGGGCCCCATGGCACCTTCTTCTGTCTGGGTTTCGTGTCTCCGTTGGTGAGCCGGGTCCACACACGCGACGTCCATCCTGACGCCGAGGGAAGTTCGCCCGACCCTCAGAGAGGCATCGCGCCCCTCGTGTGCGTCCTCGCCTGCCTGGGGCTCGTCCTGGGCGTCTGCTTGGATCTCATGGGGTCATCAGCCGGCAGTGGAGTGTCGCTCAGTTTCCTTTCTTGTTCTTTGTTTGGTTTTTTCAGGTGGTCTGCTGTGTAGTTCAGGGTGGCCTTGAACTTGTAATCCTCCTCCCTCAGCCTCTGACGTGCAGTTCAACTTGTGTAGCGACTGTTTCAAACTGTCTTTAGAATAGCGCATGGTTTTGTGTCGTAGACGTTTTTGTTCTGCGTCTTGTTCCTGCTGCTTGTCAAAGGCTTTTTCTTTGACCAGTCACTCTGCGGCCTTTATCTTTTCTGTTTCACATCTGAAATTCTGTTAGTTATTTCCCGCCCCTCGATCACTCTCCATAAAGAAAGATGCCGTTTATGTCACAGGCGTGGAGTCCACTTGCCACAGTGCCGCCTCTGGCTGGCCCGGCGCGAGCAGGAACGCTTCGTCGCAGAGGCTGCCTGGGAGCTGTCAGCTCGGCCTTGACTGCGAGGTGACTGGGATGTGGCCTCACTGTGCTCACATGGAATATTGTCCCAGTTTTTTTCCCAGGTCTAGACTATATGGAAAATTTACTCGCTGGTCTTAATTCTGTTACTAGAATCTATAAAATCTCACCATAGTTCTTCTGCTGATTTGTGCTGAAAGTACTCAGATTGCTCCTTCCGTGTAGACATCTCCCTGTTCTTTAAACTTCAGAAGAAATGAGTACCAGCCCTGCTGGCTTTTCTCTGTGGAAAAGACAGACCTCATAATGGCCTTCCGAAAATGCGGTGTCCAGAACTGAACACCCTAAACCTGTGGGAGATGATTTACTGTTGACCTCGTAGACAGGTTCCTAACAGCTTTGAAAGATGAAAGAAATAAGCATGTCCATTTGCTTGACTCTGTCCCCTTTCTTTCCTTGGCTTCCGGTTTGGCTTTGTGAGGCGGTGGGAGGGTTTGAAGGGCGCTGTGATGTGCTCCCGGGTTTGCAGATGTACCTTCTAGCCCCGGTGGTGATTGTATGTGTTCGTTGTAAGGTTTTGGGCTCTGGTGTAAGGAACCTCAAAAAATCTATTAGCACAGATTCTGTAAGCTACATTCTTGATGTGATAGCTAAATAGGTGGAAGACAGAGGTGGCCGCCGTGTCCGTGGTATGTCAGGCCAATGATAGGCTCTATTCTGAATGGTACGGATAAGCAAGAAGCCCCAGAGAGGGCAGTGAAGGAATTTTGGGCAAGAGACAAGGTCATCTCAGGAAGATTCTGTGTTACCTTTCTCTCGTTGCTGCTATAAAATCCCCAACACCCAAAGGTACAGGAGGAAAAGTTTATTTGGCTCACAGTCTGTAGAGGGTTCAGTCTATAACCAGTGGGCCCCGAGGCGGGTGGGCAGAGTTACGGTACCAGGGCAGCAGAAAGTGATGAGGGAGGGGAAGGGAGGTTGTCGCCGAGGCAGAAGGTAGCAAAAGCAGCGAGGGACGTCAGCAGCACCTTTCTGCTCTGCGGGGATTAGGCCGGGGCCTACCTGATCACACCCGGTAGTGGCTTAGCGGTCACACCTGGTCCCTAGCATGGCCCATTCCAGACTTGGACACGAGCTGCGGCAGGCTCCTCCGGCCTCGTGCAGGGGTGTGTTGGAAGAAAAGTGGCCCTGGTGACTCCCTGGAGGAGAGACCACTGTCCTGCTGCTAGGCTTTCAAAAGTCGTTTACTTGACAGATGCTCCTCCTGTCTCTCATCTATGATATGATAACAGATTGCTCCCTGGGCCTCTCCCGAGCTATTAAACATCACAATGTTTTGATAAGGATGATTCAATGACCGCTACATGACTGCTATGTGTTTCAGAGTCATCTCTAAGAGATACCATAAACTACTTGGCTTAAACAACAGAAATTTATTTTCTCAGAGTTCTGGAGGGTACATGTCCCAGATAGAGCTGTCCTCAAGGTTGGTTTCCGGTGAGACCATCCGGAAGACACCTGCCTGCTGTGTCTTCACATGGCTTCCTTCTCCGCACTCAGAAAAAGCTAGATTTCCGGTCTCTCTTCCTCTCCCTGCAAGGACACCTGCCCTACTGGGCTGGAGCTGTCTTTATTACCTGTTTAGCCTCTGTCACCCCCTCAGAGGCTCTTTCTGCACCTGAGGTCCCACTCAGAGTTATGGTGTCACTACGTGAACCTGGAGAGGAGGTGAACACAAGTCAGTTCGTAACAGAGCCAGTGGCGCCTTTGTTGCAGGCCTAGACTCAGGTTAGGTGAACACAGACTGAACACTCTCTTGTTTGCCCAGAACTAGAAGGCCAAGTTTTAAGCCAGGCGTGGTGGCACCTACTTTTGATCCCCAGCACTCAGGAGGTTGAGGCAGGAGGATTGTCACAAGTTCAGGGCCAGCATGAACTACATAATGAGTGTAAGGCCAGCCTGGAGACCTTGTCTCAAAAAAGCAGACGAAAAAGGCCAAATTCTATCATTTGAATGACTCACAAAGAAGTTACATCCTCCATTTATACGTAAAACTATTCCTTAGGACATTTTGGAAAGGTAGGTGGTTTCTATCATTAAGATGGAATTTTCATATATTGACTTACAATTAATTATAAAGACATAATTAATTACTAAATGTGAAGCCTCTGGAAACTGGGGATTGTGTCTACTCAAAGCCTCACGTCTACTAGGAATTTAATAGATATTTCGTAGCCTTAGTGCTCAGACGTCCACTGCAGTATTCTTACATGATTGCTGATGGAAGAAGATCCTGGTGGTGTACGAGCCGCAGAGTCCTGAGAAAGAGCAGAGTGTGGCCTTTCTGAAGGGTGGCTTCCTGCTGTGTGTAGCATATGCACTGACTTTGAATAAAGTTTAAGTGAGGTTAAAACTTGTGATTTAAGAGGGAATGCTTTATATACTCTTCTAAATGTCTTCCCCTGTACAGATTCAAGGGTGTATGTGTCTAATCTATAGAAAAATTTATTTTATTCTCTTAGTGCAATTACAACTTTTTGCCGCTTATTAAGACTTCAGAGATACAAACCAGTAGCTCAGTAATTGCTTTCTTGAATCTGCCTTTAATAATTACATTTAGTAAAGCTGTATCGAAAATTAGAAAGGCAGAGACTAATGGAAAACTAGATTTTTCACTGAATTAGAAAGCAGGACAATCCATATATTGACAACACTTCAAGTTGAAACAGATCAGGAAAACTGTTTTGGACTGTTTGTGCAGAGAGGCAGGGCCGGCCTGATGGGCAGTGGCACCCACACTTTATGGAGCAGAGAAACTCAAGGCGATTTCATGTAAATCGGCATGTGCAGAGGAGAGAGTCCAGGTCCGATTTAGATAAAGGTCATTCGAATCTTTTAAAGCTGGTATTTCTCCTCGGTACTAACAAAGAAGTAGAAAATAAAGAATTGTGCTAATGAAGTGGGAATATCTTTGAATAAGAAGAAGTACAAAACCCACTGGAGGGTCGTATCTTGCGAGCAGAAACCTGCGCAGGAAGCGAGGCGAGTCTTGCTGCTGCGGTGTCTTTTCATCTCCAGAAGAATGTGTCATCATCATTTTACTATATTTCAGAAATATATGAGAGAGATTTGAAGAGCAGTTTAACTCAGGGTTGTTGAAGTATTAAGAGAATTGATGCAGTAACTTAATAAAGAAACCCAAACACATACACGTCTTCACCTGTCTGAGAACTGTCTGCGCCCAGTAGCCATGAGAGAGCAGGCCGGCCGCCCCTGTGCCCACCGCCGGCGCAGGGGCCAGCGAACTGCCGCTGTGCGTCGAGCAGCAAAAGGCCCCGAGGAGGGACTGCCCGTGTGACGCTGCCCTGGCCCTGTCCCACCAGGTCCTCCCGCAGTGACGGTGGTCTCCCTTCTTCCCGAGCACAGGTACCATGTGTGCTTATACCCGGGGGGTGGGATGCGCCCCAGTCTGGAGGTGCCAGTGTGGATAGAGTCTGGCAGGCGTCCAGGTGTGTTGTTTTGGGGAGAAGAAAAGTAAGGATTTAAGAAAAGCAAAGCTGCTAGGGGATGCAAAAGGCACAGAGCTCCTGAGAAGCACTGCCGGCCGAGATAACCCTGGTGGGCTCAGTGCTGACGGCTGCTGTGATTCCAGCCCAGGTCCATGCAGGGCTGGGAAGCGGGCACGGGGAGCAGGGCACGCAGTCGTCCCACTCCAAGAACCAGACTAGGGCTGCTGCCCACCCGCACAAGAGGCTAGTCGTGACGGCAGTGGCTTGAGCCCAGAGAGGCCTGTGTGGGTGGCGCAGGTGCCCGCAGGGGGCCAGGAAGCAGCAGGTGTGGGCCGCGCGTCCATGGGACCGAGTGTGCCCCGGAGTGTGGCCCTTCAGAGTGCACGAAGGACTTGCACGGCGGTTGGGAACAACTTCTGTCCTCGTGGCAAGTCAGCGTCAAATATGTGAACTCAACATGTTGATTCTGGTTTTATTACAGAAAGTTTTTACTCAAAACTTAAAAATGATATGAGTTGTACATATGTAATGTAGAAAAGCTGAAAGAAGAAGCATGAGAAGTTTTGCAGAGAAGTGAAAAAAAATGCACAATCCTCCAAAACAGAGTTAGCATATTTTTTCTCCCAACCCTGTTTTAGTAAAAAATCGGGCGCACATGTGTGTGTATAGTTACTATCTTGTGCATACGCTCACTACATTTTAGTTTTTTGAGACAGAGTCTTGCTTTGTAGTTCAGGCTGGCCCTGAGCTCAGCCTGGAACTCACAGCAATCCTCCTGCCTCCGCCTCCCGAGTGCTGGGATTACAGGCGTGAGCCACCACGCCCGGCACTGTGGTATGTGGTACTGGTTGCTGCTGGGCGTGAGTCACCATGCCCCATATTATTGTATGTGGTTACCGGGGATTGAACCAGGGACCTTTTGCTTGCAAGGCAAACATGGGAACCACTGAACTAAATCCCCAGCCTCAAAACTGTGCTTTTGCCATAGCCTGCTGCATGCTTTTATATGGGAACTAGACTAACAAGATCATTTTATGTCAATAAGTCCATTTGAATGGCTTATCATTTATTATTAAAATATTAGATTACTTACAATTTTATAATTTCCAACGTACTTTTTATAACTATATATGGTATATATATGTGTATATATATATATATTTTTTTTCTATATACTGTGTCACTCTTTTGTTTTTTTATTTTTCACACAAAGTCTCCTTAGTTAGTTCAAGCTGGCCTTGAACTACTGTGTAGCCCAGGCTGGCCTTGAACTTTCGACAAGTTTCCTGCCTCAGCCTCCCAAGTAGTGGGATCGGAGGCATGCACCACCATGCCTGGCTCCTTTTTTCAGTTTTAAAAGTCATTTTAGTGTCAGTTTGGTGCCATGGCGTAATATCAGATTAGTACAATTTATGTCTATATATCAGTTGAGAAATAATCATCCTTGCATGTTTTTTATTTCAATTTTTTGTATGTGTTTTTTGAAATTGATTTATAATCATGATTTATATTTGGAAATAATAAATATGAATGTTTGAATTTTAAAAATTAACATGGTAAAAGACGAACTGCCAGTGGACCTCTGGAAACATCCCCTGTGGACGGACCTCTGGAAACATCCCCTGTGGACATCCTCAGTTGCTCTGGCTCTTCCTGCAGCAAGCCTCTGTCCCCTTTGTGTCTGCAGTTTTGCTGCCTGACCGCATGGCTGTCCTGCATCCACCCAGTGTCGGTGGCGATTTCCGTCAGACCCTCCGTACTCATTGGACCCTTGCCCAGTGCAGCCTGTGGTTCTTCCCAGCACCAAGATGACCACGGGGGTGGACATTCTGAGCGGACTCTGGACATGGAGGCAGCCAGGGAAGCACAGCCAACGACGTGGAAAAAGGACGTGGCATGGCGGAGGACAAGCGTGTTTGCAGTGGGCGGCATATTTGAGGGCTCAGGGCCATGTGTCTTTTACTGCAATAAATTTTAGAGAAATTTTAAATGTTCACCCTATTTTCAAATCATACTTCAATATCCCAAGAAAAGCTAGAGGCTCAAAGTGATGCAATATTTCCTTCCTGTTGGTGTTCCGTCCCAAGGGCCAAGCAGCTCACTGCTCTGGAGATGTTTTTTATGCACTCACCGTGGACAGCTTTGTGAATTTGGGTCCGAGAGAGAATAATGAATGAGCTCGGCAAAGCTGCAGTGAGGAACTTAGCAGATGGAGGAGGAATTAATTTGTGGTCCATTTTTGCTAAGGAAGGAAGCAGCTCCACGTGAAAGTTTCCTGTAATTCTGTGTCCACTGCCCATGCAGAGTGTGGTGGTTGGTGGTTCAGTGTTGCTGTCTTGGCAGAAACACTGCAGGGAGGGGCGGGGGGGGCACAGCCACATGATGGAAACGACCCCATTGTGAGGCTCCCATGCTTGGACCTGTGCGTCAGGCCTGAGGAAGAGCCGGCGCGGGGCGAGTCCCGGGCACGGCGCCCCGTGGGCAGGGCTCAGGAGGCGTGTGAGAGCTCTGCGCTCTGCAGCTCTGGAGACCGTGCACGCCTGTCGCCAAGGGAAGCAGCCCGTGCAAACAGCAGATGATTGTATTTTTGCAAGTCAACACCTTTTCCTGAATCCATTGCTCTTTCTTTAAAGCCTTTAGACAAATTAAGTGCTCATGGTGCATCATGTAACTAGGAGAATCTCTTTGTGTGGAGTTAAAAAATCAATGTGAGGAGCTCGAGGAAAGGCCTTTCTACAGAGCCTCCTTGCATGCAGGTCCAGAAGTGCCGCCACTCAGTGGGGAGGGACAGTGACGCACCCGAGCCCTGGCCGGCTGGACATCTCTGATGAGCACATGAGCTCCTTGTGGGGGTGACGAGCCTGAGGCTGTGGAGGTGAATGACCACCCTGGATCTCAGCCTCGGAGCTGTGAGCGGAGCCTCGGAGGAAGACAGGATTAGAACCCAAAACTTAGCCTCCGTGCCGCACTGCACACCTTATAAAAATAATAATGTTAGCATTCTAACAGATTTGGGGCCAAATAGGGTTTTTTCTCTAGGCTGTTCTTAAACTTCACTACTTTATACTGACTTTGTGGAAATTTAGTGCAGTATTCTGAGCCACTGCGGGATTTTAGGGACAGAACCATTGATTAAGGGGAATTTCTTGGCGTCCTGGAGTTAGCATTTTGGGAGAACGATGGACAAAGTGTTTTTACCCCACAGGCGGGCAGTGGTGCAGTATCTGAAGGCCAGGACCCTGTGGGACCTAAACAAGTTTCACTCGGCCAGCAGGGCTTGTAAAGCAAGCTGAGGCCAAACTGTGACCCAGCTTGATCTACAGGCCCTGAGATAAGTACTTCTGGGTGATCAAATGGCTCTTCGTTGATGTCTCTGGCTGACACCCCCACCCCATAGCCCTAGATTTATAAATCTAAGTCTCATTCAGCCTGTCTACTGGATAGCAAAATGCGTCTCAAACATTCTGTGGCCAGTGATCAGGCTCCTGTTTGCCCCGGCAGAGTGTGGGTCGCAGGACCTAAACCTCGGGCTGCTTTGTGCCTGCGCCGCTGCCCTCTCCCCTCCATTTCTCTCTCTCTCCGGCTCTCACCCCACCCCGCTCTCTCCCTCATCAGCCGCTGCTGGCGTTTCTGCCCTCTGTCACCCACTAGTTCCGTAAGCCTTACCCCTCAATATTTTCGCTCAGACGTATTCCAGGCCTGTAAACATCACAAATACCTGCTTTCCACCAGTCTCGCTCCGAGCTCCGAGTTATGCCCGTGCCCTAATGCCCAGAACCTGCCATGTTGTCACCTTACTGGCGGGAGGGATGCAGTAGATGTGGCAAAAGTCCAGGACCTGGCGATGAGGAAGATGACCCTGGACTTCCCGGGTGGGCCGTGTGGGTGAGTGGGCCCTGGAAGAGAAGCTCAGAGCTGTGCGAGCTGCGCGGCGGAGGAGAGGGAGGGACCGAGCCCGAGGGACGCAGTGGAAAGCTGAGAGGAGGCCAGGGCCTCCGCCGAGCCCGCCCCGCGCCCTCCTCCGCCGCGGCCTGCTGTTCCCTGGCCCCCAGCGCCAGCCAGCGTGGCGGCGGGGCTGGCGGCCCTCACTCTGCCCGTGCTCCCCCTCACGTCCTTGGAAGTGACTCCCGGGACTCTGTCCGCACAGGCCCCAGGCAGCAGCACCTAGCACCCCTAGCCGGGGTGGCGCCCTGGCAGTGCCCTGGACCCTGTCCTCCGCCTGTTCCTGCGTCCGCTCCGCCGCAGCAGCTCTGGGGGAAACTCCCTGGTCCTGACCTCAAATCCTTCCTTTCTCATGGATTCACGTAGCTGGGGAAGCATCATTTGTGCTGACCGCAGCTTACCTAATTCTTCTACTTGCCCTTCATAGCGTCTGTAATAGCAAACCCACAGTCTTAGCTTCCAGCATACACAGGGCAGAAGTGAGGGCGATTCCAGCCTTGCAAGAGCAGTTCACCGGGTGTGACGTGGGCTGCCATGAATACAGAACAGGGCGAAGGGCAGAGCATACCTCTGAACTATCTTACATGCATGAGCTTCAAAAGGAATTACGATTGTAGTGAAGTGACTATCATTTATTGTTTTTACTTTCATATAACTTTAGAAGGCAAATGCTGGGTTAAATCTTTTCTAAAATTAGAAAAATGATGTATACTCTAGTGAAAATTTTAGATTATAAATAAAATTATAATAATTTGCAAACCCCTACTCAAACAAGATTTTGACCTATTTCCTGTGTTATCTTTTTCATACATGTTTTGTAGCCAACAACATAGTTATGTAAGTAGAATGTTTTATCTAGAATTTTTAGTTAGTACAGTATTACAAATGCTTTCTTAGCACATCATTGCAGGCTCTTTTTTGAATATTTTTTTCCTAAAAGTTTCCTTTTTTTTTTGTGACAGGGTCTCACTTTGTAGTTCAGGCTGGCTCTGAGCTCAGCCTCAAACTCAGATCACAGCAATCCTCCTGCCTCTGCCTCCCGAGTGCTGGGATTACAGGCGTGAGCCACCAGGCCCGGCACTGTGGTCTGTGGTACTGATTGCTGGTGGGCGTGAGTCTCCACACCCAGTGTTGTATGCCTAGTATTACCAGGGGATCGAACCCGGGCCCTTGCTCTTGCAAGACAGGCGCCGGAACCAGTGAGCTAAATCCCCGGCCGTTATTTAGGACATATAATACATATTTATAGGTAATAGTTAATAAGAATACCCTTGGTAATGCTGATAATTAGAGACCATGACTATAATTTATATAATATGATTTACCACTTATATATGTAGTGTGAAAACAGGGTCTCGCTGTGTAGGGCAGGCTGTCCCTGAACTCGCTGTGTGGCCCAGGCTGGCCTCGAACTCACAGCAGCTTCCCTGCCTCAGCTTCCGGGCCCCACGCCCTGCCGATCGGACCACTTAGATGCTCGTGTTTCAAAGGGAGATACGGAGGATGGGGACACCTGAAATTCCAGAAGGCCCTGGAAGGAGGAGCAGTCTCACTTGTCGAAGCCTAGGATGGTGTGAGTTCTGGGCGCAGAGCCATCCGGGGACAGAAGCGCCGAGGCAGTGGGCCAGCGGGGGTGCCAGGCTATGGCGCAGCCGGCAAGAACGCACGGCTGGGTCAGTGGGTCCAGAAGATGCTGGGGGCGGGGAAGCAGCTGGAGAAAATGGTCTTTTGCAGAAGCAGCAGGTTGTTGAGCAAGAGCAGGGAAGGGCTAAGAAGTTTGTAGAAAGAAAGTATGGCCTTCTTCCTCTGCGTGGAAAGCTGTTTTGCTCCAAATCCCTTTTAAAGTAGTCAGAGAGAAAGGCTAAAATATGTAAACTGAGAATAGACTTTGTCCTTCTCTTCCTAGTTAGCGATAAGTGAGCCTTACCATTCAAGCCAACTTGCAAAGCACCAAGACGTTTATTTTCTGACACACCATGGAGTGGATGTTATTTTGTCATTCTGACTTTATTAATGAAGACACTACAGCCCAGAGACATCTGGACATTCGCCCAAATTAGTAAGTGGAGATAAAATGTCCCTGTGTTCCTTTTTGAGGCAGAGTCTCACTGTGTACAGGCAGGTCTTGGGCTCCACATTTCACGTCTCCTGCTAGAATTACAGGTGTGCATCTTCATGTGAGGCTGTTCATCAATTTTCTTTCTTCCAACACAGGTTAGGAAAAAGGATAATAATAATAATAACTCCCCTACACGTAACAGCTGTCCTTCACAATGTTGCATTGTTTAAGGTATGATTTATTATCACAGCCACTCAGGCAAGGAAGAATCTAGCCGTATGTACACTTTTTTTTTTTAAGAGGCAGATAGGGATTTATTAGGCAGAATTTTAAAAGTACGTACTCAAAGAAATAGAGTGCAGGTCCTCCAGAGACAGGCGCTTGTATTGTGGGGCTGGGAATATTTGTGTGTTTTTGACAGTAGAGATCTGGAATTTGTGCATCTATAGGATGTTTGGGCTTAAAGGAACAAGGCTGTGGTCCATCCTCAGGTCAAAAGATCAGAAGATACTGGCTCTTTTTACAAGTTAATGATCACCCGTCTTACAGGAGAAAGGCTTGGTGTGTGTGTGTGTGTCTCTGTGTCTCTGTGTGAATATGGGAGATCTAAGATGTTTCGCTTAAAAATATTCTTTGAAGCCTTTGGATCTGTTTCTCCCTTGTAAGGCCAGGTTTGTGCCCTTTATCAACTAAGCTAATATATGGGTAGAAAGTGTCTTTAAGGATTTTGAATGTGGTTGGCTCGGAAGAGAGGAGCATGAACAAGCTAGGAGCTGTACCTGTGGAGAAACTTAGCCGACTTTGTGTCCCAAAGCTGCCGTTAAGGCCAACGGAAGGAGAACGCGAACCCTGGAGAAGCGACCAGGGAGCCCAGCAGAGTGGTGAAATGCCGTCGGGCCGGAGGAGGCCGCTCCAGGACCCAGGCTGACGGTCCTGGCAGACAGGCAGTGGAAACAGCGCCTCTTGCCTGGGGTGGGGCTTGCAGTTCCCGGTGTGTCAAGCTGGGGGGGGGGTGTCTTTGGACTTTCCAGGCCTTATTCAGTGTGGAGCTGCTAACCCGGGCAGAGGGAACCGCTTTCTCTCTCCAGGGCCTCGGTGGAAGCAGGAAGGTCCCGGCTGCTGGGGTGGTATTGCTGGCAGGAGAGGAGACAGAGACTGGACCTTTGTCAGCCCAACAGCGTGGGCACTGACTATTTTGGCACAGACCCCCCCCCCCCATAGTGTAAGAGCTGTCCGGGAGCCCCTGCTACCTCAGCCCCCCACCTTTCCTTGCTAATTAATATCACAGACAGTTAAAGAATTTGAATTTCTTGATAAAGTCTGAGTAAAGACAGGAAGCCGAGTGAGTTTTTGGGGAGAGGGATGGAAAACGGAACAGCGAGCCCCTCCCCCGCCAGCGGCCAGCCAGCTCCTAGACGGCCGCGTGGATCTGCGTGTCCGGGCGTGGGCCCCCTTGCACAAAGGGTCCGTTTATTAGGTGGGCCGAGCTTACGCCCTTGAGTTGTGAGAGTCAGAGACGTGAGGTGGAGGGAGAGGTTAACAGTGCTGTTTAGAGGACCCCTTCTAACCCGAGGGTTCGGGACCCAGGGTGGTGTGTGACTCGCCCGGCCCCTGGGGTGCCGTTCCCAGGGTCTCTCTCCACCTGTCTGCCCTGGAGCTGCGGGACCTGCGCAGCCCTGATGGCTGTCCTTAGCCGAGTCTTCCTCGTGAGCGAGGCCTGGTCCCACCTGAGCAGGGGCTCGGTACGCTGACTTGGGGCCGAGGGAGCAGGGCCCCATACTTTGATGATCATTCCCAGGGACCTAGGAGCCTCTCTGTCTGATGAGGAGTTGAGGAATCAACTCTGCGTGTGAGAAGATAAAGGGTTGGGAAGTCAGGAAGGCAAGGAAACATTGAAAAGCCTCTGGCTGCACTTGGAATCGTAGCTCCCCGCTCTACATCCAGGAACGGCCTGGCCACAGGAAGTGCCCCCGTAGCTCCGCGCTCTACTTCCTGGAGCTGAGCGGCCACAGGAGGTGTCACTGGTAGGTGTGAAGTGACCTCACCCAGAGGAGAGGTTACAGGCTCCCTGACTTCCATCGCAGAAAAATAATTTTCAGGACAGCTCAGTGAGAGACATAGATTTATTAGGCAGAACTTTGTAAGTGCACTCTCAAGGAAATAGAGAATAGGCCCTCCAGAGAGAGGCCCGTGTGCACATTTTATTGAATATGTAAGTCACCGTTCTATGATATTGAAACGTTGTATGATAATGAAAATCTCTAGCCAATCAGCATTTGTGACCCTATGTATTTGAATGCATTTTTCCTCTCACACAGAATTGATTGATTGGTTTTGTGTCACAGTGATGCAGCTTAAAAGGAAAAGAAAAGTGAAGACTTTCATAATCAAACAATTAATCAGTTCAGGAGCTATAGCTAAAATTAGACAGCGCCGGGGTTAGATTGAAAACTCAGAATTGTATGAATATCTGTAATTTTGTAATCCTACGGATATCAATAAGCTAGAGAAAATCTTTCTGTATAATCTTTCCAGGAAGATTTAAAACATTTAATGGGTTGCATTATTATTAGGCTGTCTGAAGCAATAAATGTGTGTGGAAGGAAATTCCAATAGTACATAAACACCAGGAAAAATAAGATGTGAACTTTCAGGCAGCAGAAGCAAAGTGAGAAGCTGCTCCGGACCCTGTGGACATCCGCACAGGCTTTTCTTTGAAAGGCGGGCTTTATCCAGACGCATACTGGACAGGTGCAGATTCCTGGTGAAAGGAAGAAGGAAGGGAGAGAGGGAGAGAGGGAGGGAGAGGGAGAGAGAGGCGCTTAGTTTGTCCTGCTCACATACGCCGCCTTCTTCTGCACTTGCTTTTCACTGTGCATGTGGCTTATTTCACCATTTTTAGGAATATTAACACTGGATTTACTTTCTGCTTATTTTTTCAACCCGCTCCTCTTTTGGCTGCCGCCACCTTAGTTGACCATCAAGGGTCTCAAACAGGAAATCGGTGTCCCGGGTCCTTCCTTCACCAGTTCCTCCCCAGTTCTTCTGTTTTCTGTTTGTTAGACCATTAGATTAGAGCCTTGCTTTAAGGCTGGTCCTGAACTCACTATGTAGCCCATCATGCTAGCCTCAACCTGAACTCCCAGCAGTCCTCCTGCTTCTGCCTCCCGAGTGCTGGGGTTACAGGCGTGAGCCACCACGCTGGGCACTGTGGCATGTGGTACCGGGGATTAAACTTGGGACTTAGTGTTTGCCAGGCAGATGGCAAAACCACTGAGCTAAATTCCTGGGCTATGCGTCATTGTTTTTTTATACTGACAGGGCTTTAAAATATTTGGAATACATTTGGTAAAAATAATTGTGTGCCATGCTATCTTGATTGATCATAAAAAAGGCATAATTGTTTCATGTGGCTATCTGTGTATACCTGTTACGTTGTTGCTCTGAGGTTACCACTTTGTCAGCACGTGTCTGTAGAGTGTGGTGGTCACATTCATTGTCAGGCTGTCCCTGTGCACGTGCGTCTCACTCTCTCGCACCCCTGTGCCCCCTCTGTCTCTAGACCCCTCTCCCACTTGCAGTATTTTATTATACAGCCAGGATGTAACAAACACAAGTGTTCAGTGCAAACTATCATGCTTTTTATTATCATGAATTTTCTTCTGAAAGAACTGCTAAGATGATACAGTAGTGGGAGCTAGAAGAACTTCGAGAGACACAGGAGGAGGGTAAAACAGCAAAGCTTTATTGCTAACTAGCAGGCCATCCACAAGGAAATGAGTCCTTTTAGACTGACCAAGAAATTCAGTTTTCAGGGAGTTTTTATAGTTAACTGCAGGGTAGAGTAATCGGCTGAGACCGTATGGGCATGGCCTGCAGGACTACTTGCACATCTGCAGGTGGGGTAGGCAAACTTTTATCCGAACTTAGTTGGTTACCATGGTAACAGGCAATTTTTTTTCATCTTTATGTGATAAGAGGACAAGAAGTTGTAATCATGTGGGGCAGGAAGAAGGGAGATGATTAACAGGCAGGTGAAATGGGAGGAAAGGGTACACGTAGACCCTTTCAAAAACTGACTCAATCAATTAGTTAGTTTTAGTGGTCAGGCAAGAAACATTCAGCCTTAGTAGTTTTAAGGTTTGGGTTTGAAAGTTTGAAATTTCACACTTTCCACGATTACATTTCCACAACAGAAGACACACACTGATCTCACCCACACATATAGGTCTAATCTAATGCTTACATGAATGTCCTGATGTAGTAGTTATTTAGAGAATTTTTCATTGTAATTGAGCAGGGGCTTATTTATACCAACACATATATATATTTTCTTAAATGTATTTTAAAATTTCTAAAGTAGATTTTTTAAACATTTGAGAAAAAATTGCTTCCCCCTATCCAAAATAATAGAAAAGAATTAGTAATATCTCTCACTTTATTCATATGGCATCTTAGACTAGAGAAATTATGATGTAAAACTAAGAACAAATAGGAACTATTTGGACTAATAGGAACAATAGGAACAAATGAAATTTTACATTGTTTTTCATGTGTAAATGGACTTAGTAATCAAGTGTTATTACAATTTTTTATAGGAAAAGGTGTTATCTTTGTCCCTACAAAAAGTGGTGTACTGTGGGCTAATACCTTGTTGAGAACCTAGCTCACAATAGGCACAAAATAGCCTTTTGCGGTACAAGTCTGCCTTTTACTAGGGCACTAACAGTCTCTGCGCTGTCTTCACTGCTGAGTGCCCCTCGGGGAGGACGATGCGTTGTCCCCGAGACGGAGGGGACCTTTCACGCATGTTGCTCTGACTGCGCCAGTAGCAGTGCGTGTGTCTGCAGAAGTCTTACTGTAAAGGTGCTGGTGACCTTCCTGTGGATGTCGGGTTCTCACGCTAACAGTGGGTTTAATTAAGCTCCTTGGAGCACTGAACTTAAACCTTTATTTGTATAAAATCCCAACTTGTGGGTGGCAGGTGCTTGAATAATTGAGTAGACATTTTAAATGAGAAGTAGATAGAACTTCTTTTATGGGGATTGGATTAGAAGTACATTTGGAAGGTATAAATTTCTGAAGAGAGACAATGTCTAGCTTGGAATATGGTTTAAGTGTTTCCTTAAGTTTACTTCCTAGATTAGTTTCATTTTATTTCTTAGAAATGTACCTGAAAAATTAGATGTAAACCCACACTTTGAAATATTTTACCATATTTTGTCCAATATTATCTCGGAAATATTATCATAATGGGAAGAAATGGTTCTGACATATAATAAGTATCACATCAAAATCAGAATCTTCCCTTTAAAGAGAGGGCATTTGTTTTTCTTTTCAATTAGAATTCTGTTGACTGAAAGTTTCTAAAGCAGGCAAAATTTTGAGAAATGAACAAAATAATTTGTGTTTCAAACACAGTTGCTGAATAGTGTACAGCGTCCCTTATTTTATATATGAGGGTTCTGAGCCGTTGCTAAAGAAGAAGAGGTTGTTGGAGTGACTTGGAGAGTCATTGGAGAGTGAAAGTGGCGGGCCAGGCCATTGTGCAGTGTGCGTGAGACGCGGGAAGGGAGTCCAGGCCACCGCACCCCGTGCTTGGCCAGAAGTTCCAAACTGTTTTCATTTACATGTCAGATTGGAGGAAGTGTCAGGAAGCGAGTGTTGGTCAGGATGGGAAAGATGTTCATGTTCTGTTGGTGATACTTCAATGGAGGCACATCCGGGGGGCGATTTCACAACATCCTTTGGTAATTTTCCCTGTACAGTATGTCGTTATGCGTGTACGTGGGTATGCTTCATTTTGATTAGATGCTAGACTTTGTGAATTTTATTGTTCTGGATGTGGATATCTGGGGGATTCGAGATATTTTTGTATGACTAGAAACACTAAGTGGTGTGCGCCCTCCCCTCTGTGCTCAGCCCCTCCCTCCGCCGCCTGAGCCCCTCTTGCGTGTCGTCCCCTGCTCTGCGGTGCAGGTCTGCGGAGCGTGGCGCCGTCAGCTCCCTCAGGCACAGGTTGAAGCTATGGGAAAGCTGACCGCGTTTGTCCACTCTGAGTCCCGGCCTGGCCTGCCTCCCAGGCCCATCCAGGCCCTCGGGGTACCTGCTTAAACAGCGGGAGTTCCGGACACTGTCAGGCCCTTTCCGGTGTCCTGGGAGGTCACTGCCTTGTGAGCTGGAGAACACTAGGGATTTCCATGACAGGAAAGTTAGAAGAGGGTATTTTAACACTTCAGAGATAATAGATAGCCAAAAATTGGAATTTTTTTTTTAATCTTTATTGGTACATTAAATATACACATCATGATTGCACTCCATAATGGGGATTTGTACCAGTATAAGACACAACTTAATTCTCATTTTTTCGCATAGCCCTACCCACCCTACCACCCCCCAATATACATAAAATTTGTTTCCTTACTTTTTTGTTACAATCTCAACATTGGAATTTTTAAAGTGATATAATACTTCAGAAAAATAAGGTTGATTAAATTGGCTTCATTTCCTACTTCACTTTGCCATGGAAATCCTGGTTACTCAACTTCCTTTCTAAGATATTTTCCCAGAGTGTAGAAGACCTTCTACTCCTGGGACTTGGTTGTGGAAGCGAAGAGATGCTGTGTCTCCAGCCAGCTCTACACAGTGTCATTTCCGTGACAAGCAGAAGGGGCAGGTCAGGGCCACTGGGTTCCTGGGTCCTGGAAGTCCACCCTGTCATAGCCGATTGCAGTGATGGTTTGGTGATGAAGCTTTGAATAGCCAGACCCAAAGCATAACGTCTGCTTTTTCACGCAGCTCAGCCAGACTGCCTGATTTGAACCAGGGAGCAGGCCTGGGAGGGGCCGTGTGGCTGGCTGGCCAAGCCCCAGGCTGCACTCTGTCACTCTCACAATGTTTCTCTAGGTTTTTCCTGAATGTATTTCTCGCAGGATCCTTGAAGAAGGTTTTCTTTGATGAATTGGTGAATTAATAAGCAGAATTGTGTCCTAAAAAATAATAGATGACAGTTTGAAGCATATGCATATATTTTGTAGAAGAAAACATTTCCACTAATTTACCAAAGAAAAGTATTTCTTTAGGGAGATTTATTGAAAACATGACATACATAAAATATTGATTAAATTGGTTAAAAATTTCCTAGTTATTGAAAACCGTGTTATTTAAAGTGAGTGTACTGAAAGATTTTGCTTCTGATTCAAAGTAATACAAAAATGGAGACATATTTTATATAGATTTTATGTTTAATGACAATTTCTAAAACAGTAATGTTTATATGTAATGCAGAAATATAGAATCATGGAGATCTGTTTGCATAGTGAAAATATGTGAGGTTATTTTTGTGAAATTTGACTAGTTCTTATTTTTAGGGTTAAAGTAAGGATGATTTTTACACGCCAGTATCAATTTATCTTTTCTGAAAGGGTGATTCAAACATGAAAGTCGTCTTGTCAAATAACTGAGCAATATTCTTTCTTGGTGTTTACGGACTCACTTAGCAGGACGAGGGTCAGATTCCGAGTCCCGCACTGACAGAGCACCTGCTCTCCGGCCCCGGCCTCGCAGCCCTTCCCGCCTGACCCGAGCATTGTACTTTCATGAGCATTTCACAGTATTTCTCATCCCTTGTTCCCTGTCTTGACCCCCTGACCCAGGAATCAAGAGAGTGTCCTGTCAGTGCCTACTAATTAGGGCACCGAGAACCCTGCGTCTGGTCTTCCACCTCTGGGGGTAGGGAGTGCGAGCTGTCACTCACGTCATGCAGGGAAAATGAGCTTTGCGACACTTTTCTTCTTTGCAAACAGCAGAATAGGCCTAGTTATTGAAAACCATGTTATTTAAAGTGAGTGTACTGAAAGATTTTGTTTCTGATTCAGAGTAATACAAAAATGGAGACATTTTAATATAGATTTTATGTTTAATAACAATTTCTAAAACAGTAATGTTTATATGTAACTACAGATGAATATGCAGGTTTGGAAGAAATGAACTTAAAAACACACTGTTCTGCATGGTTGTCCTGCAGCTGACAGTCCCCGAGCACGCTGAGCACCCGCCCTGGAGAGCCCCGCACCTGCAGATGTGGGCAGACACATAGTTGTTTCACACTCGAATTTCAGTGTCATCATCCTGAGTTGATAAAATAATCTTTAGGGGAAGAATATTCTCCGGTTGTTACAACATTAAGTAGTATTTGAGTGCTCTTAAGTGCACCTCAGTTTCCGTCCAGAGTGCTTTGGAAAACTGCGCTGTGTGAGCGTTTGTCCTGAGGGTTCGTTAACCAGGGCTGTGGGCTCGGGTTCTCCTGAGTCCTCTGGGTTTGGGGATCCACAGCTGTAACGAAAGGGGTGAAATAATGCGTCGCGGTCATGAACTCACCACATCACACTCTTGAGGGTCTTGGACTACAGAATTAAACTCTTTAATTTTTTTTTCCATAGGTGTTTAAGATAGAAGTGCTAATGAACGGAAGAAAACATTTTGTTGAAAAAAGGTACAGCGAGTTTCATGCCTTGCACAAAAAAGTAAGTTGGTTTTTGTTCTTTTTCTCTTTTTCTGTGCATGGCAGATGGCATGATATTAAAACCTGTTCTGTGGCCCTCGTGTTTGCTGTGTATATATAGTTTCTCCTAACATGACATCAATTTTCTTTAAAAACAGATTGTTGAGGCATTTAGAGGTGTACTTTCAGCAGTGTTTTAGGTTGTGACCATTTACGTGCACAGCTGAGGCTGTGAGTACTGGATGTTGTATGTTCAGAGGATAAAATCCAAGCCAAGAATATACTTAATATACTTTACAGAAAAAGTAAATGATCATTTTACAGGAAGAAATTTATTAAACTTAACTTATACTTTCACATAGCTGGAAAAATAACAGGTACGTATGTGTTTGAGAACTAGGGAGCACTTGTGCAAGAGGCTTAAAGCTGATATCTTTCTTTTATGTTTCAGTTCTGGGACACATTTCACTAACGTATCATATGCAAAAATAAGTAACAGAGAGATGATCAGAGAATTGAATACTTCATCGTCTACCCTAATTCTTTTTATAATTCGTAAATTATTATGGAGATTAAAATTATCTTAATAACTAGAAATACCTCATGAAACTGCCCACAAAATCACTAGGTATGAGTCAGTGCAATTTTACTGTTTTTTCTTTCATATATTTCAAATATGCATGGACATAATATACTCCCATATTTACTCCCATATACATGAAAGATACATATGAAATAAATACACAGTGCATGACATAACTCAACTTTTCTGTTTCCTTTTTGAAGTAAAAAAGATGGTGTAATAGTAGGCATGTGAAGTAGATTCAGAACGTTTTAATTCACTGATGATCTCTTAGTAGGGAGGATAGAGAACCGCGCGTGCACCCCCGGGACGGTCACAGAGCCTGGGGCCTGTTGCCCTGCTCCGCTGGGTTAGGAAGGCGGGAGATGATTCGCACCGGACTCTGCAGTAACTTCCAGGACAGCACAGGTGGACACACCTGGGCAAGTGTTGCCCGTACACTTCACAGAAGCACCAACCCAAGGAGCAGACAAGAGTCCCTGTCTCACGTGCTTCTCAGGAAATTCATTTCCATCTGTTTTGGAGGAAACAGACTCCAGAGAGGTTTCTGCTGGGCACTTGGTGCACGAGCCCCACGGGGAGATCTGAGGCCCGTTCATTTGCCCGGTAGTCTGGCCCGAGCAGCTTGTCACATTCAGAAAGCTGCTGGCCCCATCTGAGCACCCGACTCCGTGACCTGCAGCCCCACTGCCCTCTGCAGACACGGAGCTCGGCACAGGCACAGGGCAGTGAGGGGCCAGGTCCCGAGGCGGAGTCTCTCCCTTCCCCAGGCAGCGCAGCGGTGGCCAGGCTGGAAACGCTCCTAGGTGCTTTTCCATGAATCCCTGTGGTTCTGCTAAGATGCTGAGCAGCCTTAGAGCTAGATATTGAGGTCTTTAGAGTTCGTAGAGTACAACTGCTCACATTTAACAGTTGTGCATAGTTTTAGCAGCTGTGTGGAAATGTTTGAGACAGAAGCAGCTCTGTGGAGCCGTTTCTGCAGGATGCTTATCAATCCCCTGCTGCACAGAGGGGGTGGCCACTGCTCCACTGCGACAGGGACTGTACCGGACTCAGCACGCAAGACTGCAAAGGCCAACTGGGTATAAGAAGGGGGCAGTGTAAACAAGCATCCCTTTCTAGTCCTGACTGTAAAACGGTGCGCAAAGAAGCCCTGAGATGGTAAAAGTCACGCTGAGCAGGACGCTGCGGTTGCTGCGCTTATTCTGCTTCTAGGCCATTCATCGGTTTTTTCTCTCAACTTCTGGGTTTGATTTTGTGACAGTCCATGAGTGTAATGTTTATGAGAAATGTTTTCCTTTGAAATATAGTTAAATCTGGTGTCACCTAGTTTTCTTGAAGTGATCAGCTCTTTCTGCAGTGTATACAATTTGTTCTGTTGCCTGTCCTCATCTTTCTTTTTTTTTTTTTTTTTTTTGAGACAGGGTCTCGCTTTGTGGTTCAGGCTGGCCCTGAGCTCAGCCTCCAACTCACATCACAGCAATCCTCCTTCCTCTGCCTCCCGAGTGCTGGGATTACAGGCGTGAGCCACCACGCCCGGCACTGTGGTATGTGGTTCTGATTGCTGCTGGGGTGAGTCTCCACACCCAGTATTGTATATGGTTACCAGGGATCAAACCCCGGTCCTTGGGCTTGCAAGAGAGGCACCAGAACCTCTGAGCTAACTCCCCGGCCCTTGGAATTTTTTTTAGATATAAAATTTGTTTATTGAGCTAAATCCCTGGCCCTGTCCTCATCTTTCTTATGTTCTTCATTGCAGTTCTCTTTTGCTAATCGTGTTTAACCGGCATTCCCAAATCCACTCTAAAATAACTTAGGAACCGTTAGCAGGAGCTTTGCCCTTCTGGGACCATAGATATATAGCCTTGATATAGATATATGTAGCTGGTTGTCACTGTTAATTGGGAGTCAGAAACTAAAACTATCTCTTATTGGACATCGTGAAGCAAGTCCACAATAATTATGTGGGTTAGACTTTAGGAGTTAACAGTGTTATAACATTGTTCACACTTTGCTTAGGATCTTGTCACTTGGAAAAATATAAAGATGATTTTTCAATGTAAAATTGTTTTCTTCTCCTCAGGTTACTTCTAGATTACACAGCTAAATCTTAGCCAGAAATAGTGGCACGTGTCTGTAATCCCAGCTCCCTGGGATGCTGAGGCAGGAGGATCTCAAGTTTTGACTCAGCCTGGGCAACTTAATGAGACCTTGTCTCAAAATTTAATAAAGAATATGGTTGTAGCTGAGTGTAGAATCCCTAGATTCGGTCCGTAGTTGGGGTTCTGGGGGATGTGCTAAATTGTACAGGGCGCTGAGGGCAGAGGAAATAACTCCTTGTTACCTACTCATCCTAATGCTGTTTCTACTGTCTTAATACCACTGCTTTTTCCTTTCATGTATTTTATTGGACTTTTAAAATATTACCCCTGCTGTGTCACCACATTCCCACTGGTGATACCTCAGGCTGTGGAAGCAGAAAACTCCCGTGCCTGCTGATCTGCTCCTGGCTCTGAGCTCTTGGGGATGTTGCAGGCTCCCTCTGGACCTCAGACCCTCACCTGCTACGTGAGAGTGGAGTGCGGATCGGCCTGGAAAGACGGCTGTGTGCAGCCCCAGGCAGCATCCGGACAGTTCCCCGTCTCTGGGGCTATTTCTGTAAACTGGGTTATAAACAAGAAGCACTCCTCTGGCAAAGCATGTGGCTCTTTTTACATCTCCTAATAAATGTTACCAAATTACATCATCTTTTAAAAAAAAATTCCCTTTAACTTTTTTGAGTGTGTGTGTATGTGTGCGCGTGCGTTTGGGGTTTTTTTGGGGGGGGTGTTGGAGACAGGGTCTTACTTTGTAGTTCAGGCTGGTCCCGAACTCACTATGTAGCCCAGGCCAGCCTTGAACTTATAGCAGTCCTTCTGCCTCTGCCTCCCGAGTGTTGAGATTACAGGTGTGAGCCACCACGCCTGGCTTTTATTGATTATTTTGAGACAAGGTCTTGTGTGTAGTTTAGTTGCCTTGAACTTACTATGTGGTCCATATTGATCTCAGTTACAACTATCCTCCTGCCTCAGCTTCCCAAGTGCTGGGATCATAGGTTTGCACTCCAGTGTCTGGCTTTAAGTTACTTTCTAAAATGGTTATAGCAAGTTTATAGTGTAACCAGCAAGTATAGAAGTATAAGGCTCATGGCATCTTATCAATTTTTAATATTACCCCTCCAGAAATTGTATTTGTACAATATTTGTATTGTACAAATATTTGTATACATATACAATATGTATTTGTATATATGCAAGCATATATGTTGCCTTTTATTGTTTTGATTGGAATTCTTGCATTTGTTTAATATTTGTAATCTTCTTACTGAATTGTCTGTTTTTATGTGCTTTCTGATTTGTGTGCTGCGGGGGGTCTCAGTGTTTTGCTTATTAGTTTGTGTAACCTGGTAGTAAAATATTAGTCATTTACTGAAAGTATTTTTCACCGAAGCTCTTTTAGGTTTAGAGTATGGTAGTTAATTTAATTTACAAGAATTTAATATTTTCAAATGGTCAGATTTTAAGGTTTTAAAGTTTTAAAGTTTCTTTTCGAGCTGTGATGAGCATTGCCTTTCTTTCTTATTTTCTGGACTTGTAGTTTTCAGAGTGAGCCGGGCCCCCTCCATTCTGCCGTGGGCCGTGGACTGTATGCTCAGAGCATCCGTCAGCCGCAGCCCTCTGCACCCTCCCACCGCACCAGGCCCCCGGGGCTCGGAGCTTGGGAGGCTTCCTGCCGTCTCTTTCCCGTCCTGCAGGGGTCATGGTGCTGTGGACTCACCCTCCCGCAGGCTTCTTGGTGCTCACACCCAAGGCCCGAGTGGCCAAGTGTTACAATGTCCGTGTGCTGTGTGCATCTCTGACCCTTGTCACTGTCCTCCTCGGGTAGCAGCTGGGCTGTGTGCCTTTCTCCAGCGGGTGAGGGGCTCTTTCCTTTTCCACAGCCCGCAGCTCATGGCCTGCAGGCCCTGCGCTGGCTCTGACTTGGGGCTCCTGCCCCCCTTGTGGAGGGCCCCCTTCTCAAGAGACTCCCATAAGTCTCATGCAGAGCCCTTTCCATCTAAGGACAGACACAACTCTCGGAGGTAGAGGCCCGTGGCTATCTTTGGGCCACCGTCCGCCTGTCTCTGACTGTCCGTATTTCTAACTGCTCATAAGAAAACCCTGTGTCAGCCCCATCCCGCGTGCGCGTCTGTGCTGTGGAAGTCATTCTCCCTCTGCCAGGCTGAGCATGTTCCTCTGCACTCTGATCTGCTCAGACTGAGGGAGACGTTTGAATTTGTCCTTCCAAACTGGCTTCCTTTGTTCCCTAATCTCTTTGTTCTTGAAACTCCTGTTCCATGTTTATTAATAGAGACATCTACTTCAACATCAAAACATCAAAGACGTGATTACAACAGAGTTATCCCTAAACTTTGTCTAATTAGAGGATAATTCCGGGGCCACAACCTGTCTTCCACACGATTAGCTTTGGGCGCCTGTCAGGCACTGTGTCATCGCTCGCAGGAGAGATCGCACTCGCTCTCTGGAAAGCTTGGGCCCTGTGTCAGCTCCCCCAGTCCTGTTCTGGTTTCTGTGTGATTCCTGCTCTCGGAAGAACATCGCTGCTGCCGCTGCCGCCTGGGTAGAGTGAGGAGCATCCTCGCCTTTGCGACAGGCTGCCCTCTTTGCAGCAGGGGCTCAGGCTCCTGAGACGGGGAGCCTTCAGGCTGCTCAGAGCTCCCCGTGCCCCAGGTGTCCTTGTCCGTGGCCTCTGCAGTCAGATAATCCCCATCTTTAAGGTTGGTGCTCGAAGAGGACTCACTACGTAGGCCCACATCTCACACAGGGGCGCGAAGGTCTTCCCTGCATTGCAGACGTCTAAGCACGTTGTATTTTCCATGCCTTCACAGATGTTTTCTGTCAGCTCTAGCCCACCCTTTTATTCACGAAGTATTTAGTGAAATACAGTGTGGGTTCACTGTGAAATTAACTGTCCTCGTTTTTGTGATTGCCTGCTTGGCTCGAGTCAAACGTCTCATTCCCTCCCATTTAACTTAATGAAGCCCACGTGGTGGGAGCACAGGAGGCTGTCAGGCGGATCAGACCCAGAGTGCCCGGGCCTGGGCACTGTCTCTGCAGGCCCGAGAGCAGCTGCAGCGCAGGGCACAGATTTTGTTCCTGAACATACCGGCCTCCTTAATTTAATAGTTTCTCTTTTTAGTTGTGTATTTGGGAGAAGTATTTCTGAGGCTTTGTGTGGAAAATGGGAGATTTCTGACCAGTGCGTGAACTCAGCAGGGAGACAGAAAGGGGAGCACTGCCTGGGGGAGAGGGGCCGTGTCTGGAATCACAGAATCGGGGCTGATCTGCGCCATCGGAAAGGCCTTTCGCCTGGGCGCAGCGTGGCCAGGACAGTTAATCATCAGGGCAGGCGGCGGACGGGCATTTATCTTGTAAGCAGCTGAGGCCTCCGAAGCATATTGTCTCTCATCTAGAGCGACTCATTACTCTCCTAGGAGTGTGTCGCGGTCCGCGGCTGTGACGGCTGCTTCCCTCAAATGCTCTTCACATGAACAGAAAGGGAAAATGTTTCTGGTTTACAGCTTCAGGATTCCAAGAGGGAAAAGGAGAAGGGACAATCATGGAGTTGATTTTCTACTCTGAGATAAAGACACGCATGAGAGTTAGTAGTTTTAAAGGAAGGTTCTTTATGTTTACTTTTAAATTGCATAAGCTTATTACCACAGCACGGTGTGGACAGTGGACTCTCCCTTGTGAAAAGCCTGGGCGTGCAGAGGAACTGTTCCCATGCAGGTGGCCATCGACTGCCTCCTCCTCCTCACCCTGTGCTGCCAGCTGCCCCGAGGACTGCAGCAGCCTCGCCGATTTGAGGACGCGTTCAGGTCCCTCCTGTTTCTCACACTGACGCTGCTGGTGCCCACAGGCTCTGCTGCCACAGTCCTGCCCGTGGCAGTCTGCACCCCTCGCACCCCGAGTAATGAACTTCTGTTGTCTTTGGATGTGACGCCCTCCTTGATGCATGCCTGAGGAACGTGCTTCTCAGCCCTGGGCATGCGGTGCCGCTCTAACTGGCCACCTCCACCTTGGCCTTGTGGCCTCTACATCACAGTCGTGAGCTCGAATACCGCACACTTACCATCAGGAGTCTGGGATGGCGTCCTCGGCTCTCTGCTCACGATCTCACCCACACAGCTTGTGAGCAAGACCTCCTGGGCGTGGGTCTTGCTGAAGAGGGACATGGCCCGCCCCAGTTTTGCTAACTGTCACCCAGAGGCAGCTTCTGCTCCTAGAGGCCAGCACAGGAGCTAGTCCTGCATCCTCCTCACAGCATGAGACCTGCTGTCTGCAGAGACTGAGGCTCCCTGACAGAAGGCTGCCATGGAAAGGACCAGGTAACCTGCTCGTGGGCTGCCATGCAGGGCATGATCTCTGGCATCATGCTCACCGCAACCCTCTCCCGTCTGGGACTTACAGGCACTGCCACCCTGCAGTCCCGCAGCTCTCCGTACCCCTCCTGAGCCGTCACTTGTGCAGCAAGTGCAGCAAGCCTCCCCTTGGAGGCTTGCTGACGTCTGGCTCCAGATGGCGGCTGCGCCCCTGATGTGAAGAGAACCTTTGGCCACGTGTCAGAGAGACTTGACCAGGATTCTTCCTCCTGCATATGAGGAAACTGAGCTGAGCCGCCCAGCGTGGCGCTGCAGCCCACCGTCCACGCTCAGGC